>VYZT01051500.1:0-19200 GCA_013400735.1 Pomatostomus ruficeps | reverse complement strand
TCCCAATCCCACATTCCCAACCCTGAATTCCCATCCCCACATTCCCAATCCTGGATTCCCAATCCCGCATTCCCATTCCCGCATTCCCATCCCCGCATTCCCATCCCTTTTTTCCGCGGGATCGCCGTGCCCGTGGCGCGCTGGGCGCGATTAGCGCGGGTGTGAAGTTCCGGAGCGGGGGTCCAATGCTCGGCCCCGCTCCGAGGGGGGCTGGCGCTGCGCGGGTTCTCCTCTCCCCGCCTGCCGCAATCTGCACAAATAGGCTTTTAAATTAAGCAGTGATTTGGAATATAAGTGAGTGCATTTAAGCCGCTAAGAGACGGAAAGATCCTAATGGCTGAAATATTTGTCATATCACAAATAAACTGGCTGGATCGGGAGCCACTAATATAACTAATTTTTACCAAATCCTCTGCTGCTCTGTGAGAGAAAATGAGGTCAGCACAGGTTGAGGCAACAGCAAATGAGCAGCTGCCGGGAGGCAGCGCGGAATACTGATAAAGGACTCTGCAGGAACTCGCTGCCTGCCCGCAGAAACAGGAATCGCTTTGCTCAAATTAAGATACGGCTTTTTTTCCCGAGCATCCAGGGTTTTAATGGAAAAGTGCCCACGAATACAGGTTTCCAATGGATCCGGAATACAAATGCGTTCCGGAGGCTCCCCAGGCATGGGCTCGGGCAGTTTGGAGCCAGCTGGGGGGTTTGGGGTGGGAGAGAGGGCGGGAGGGTGCCCCGGGGCAGCTGATGAGAGTGCCTGGGATTCCTGCAGCTCCTCTGGGGTTTTCCAGTTACAGGAATTAAACCCGGACTTAACGTGCCACTCGCAGGGAGGAAAAGTGGAATGAAGAGGAATTCAGAGGACTTGGTCCGGTTTAACGGAAAAAAACCAAGCCCAAATCCCAGAGAGATTGTGCCTGGCAGGGCTCTTGCACCTCTAGAGGGTGAGGAACCAAGAGCAGCCCCCCAAAATCCCAAATCCCCTGGTTTGTGCCAGCACGAGGAGAATATCACACCTTGGGAAGAGGGAAAAGCTCCTGTGGTTTTCCTGCCGTGCCCTAAACATTTGGGACCAGCTGGGATGCAGCCACGGTCTGGTTCTGTGGGAAAAATAACAGAATTCTTTCCATCCTCAAAAAGGAATCAGGAACACTTTGGAAGGGGAATTTTCTCCCTCCTCCACAGGCATGGACAGCCTGTGTGAGTAAGAGGAGGATTTGGGTCATCATAATTGGCCCTTTTCATCCCTAAACCCCAAATGAGTGGGGAAAAAAGGCAATTCTGTCGGTCAAATGGGAAACCGAGGCACGGAATGTATTCCAAACGAATCGTGGAATGTCCTGAGGTGGAAGGGACCCACGGGGATCATCGAGTCCAACCCCTGGCTCTGCACAGACACGCCAAAAATCCCACCCTGGGCACCCCTGGCAGGGGTGTCGAAACGCTCCTGGAGCTCTGTGGGGCCGTGCCCATTCCCTGGGGAGCCTGGGCAGTGCCCAGCACCCTCTGGGGGAAGGACTTCTCCCTAAAATCCACCAAAACCTCCCCTGGCACCGCTCCAGCCCTTCCTTCAGGTAAGGAGAGACCGAGCCCTCCTCCACTGTGCCCCCAAGCACAGCAAAACCAGCTCCGAGAGGGGCTCAGAGCACCCTGTTCTCGTTTGGGATGGTTTTTAACGCAGGATCCCTCAGCTCCAACCCCAAATCCCTGCGCCACGGCAGAGGGGCCCTCCTGGGATCGATCCCCAGCGTTCCCTCGGGAGCATCGGCCAATTCAAGTACGACGAGCTCAGCACGGATTAGCAACGGCAACAATTCCTAAATGGAGCAGGAGAGGGGTTCATATTTGATAACCATTAAAGGGTTTAATGAAATAATTATAACGCAGCCTCCCGGGCCCGGCCGCGATCGATACCCATGAGCTCTGAGCAGCAGCCTGACCCCAGCCCTGCCGCCCTCCCAGCGCTCACAGCGGGCAGAGAGGGGGCTGGCGACGCGATTGACACTAAAGCTGCATTAACACCCCCCGGCACGGGCTGTAATAGATTAAAGGCCGCTGTGGCGCTGCGGTGGGCTGGTCAATACCCTTTATTTCCTGCATCAGCCCCAATTTTGCCACCCTGCCTCGCGCTATTAGTGGGGGTCGATGGGCTGGCGGCGCGCGGTGCCGGCAGAGCTGCATTAATGCGGCCGCACAGGAGCGGCGAGCACGGCATCAGCGCTCTGCTCGCGTTCAAATCGCAGCCCAACGCCGGCTGCGGGCGGCCTGAGACGCTGAAACGCTCCCTGTGACACCGAAACGGTCCCTGTGCCACCAAAATGGTCCCTGTGCCACCCCAACGGTCCCTGTGACACTGAAACGGCTCCTGCGACACTGAAACGGCTCCTGCGACACCGAAACCCTCCCTGTGACACTGAAATGGTCCCCGTGACACCAGAACGCTCCCTGTGCCACCGAAACGGTCCCTGCTACACCGAAACGGTCCCTGCGACACCGAAACAGTCCCTGTGCCACCCCAACGCTCCCTGTGACACTGAAACGCTCCCTGTGACACTGAAATGGTCCCTGTGACACTTTAGTGCTCCCCGTGCCACCAAAACAGTCCCTGTGACACCTCAGCATTCCCTGCGACACTGAAATACTCCCTGAGACACTGAAATGCTCCCCGCAACACTTCAGTGCTCCCTTGTGACACTGAAGCGCTCCCTGCGACACTGAAACGGTCCCTGTGCCACCTCAATGCTCCCTGTGCCACCTCAACGCTCCCTGCGACACTGAAGCGCTCCCTGTGCCACCTCAATGCTCCCTGTGCCACCAAAATGGTCCCTGTGACACTGAAGCACTCCCTGTGACACAAAAATGCTCCCCACAACACCTCAAACACTCCCCATGACACCTCAGTGCTCCCCATGACACCTCAATGCTCCCCGTGCCTTGCCAGGGTTAAATATCTCACGGGTAAAGATTGCAGCGAGATATTTAGCCCTGGCAAGGCACGAGTGAAATAAGTGAAATAAATAAGTGAAATAAGTGAAATAAATAAGTGAAATAAGTGAAATAAATAAGTGAAGTAAGTGAAATAAATAAGTGAAGTAAGTGAAATAAATAAGTGAAAGAAGTCCTGCTGCCCGGGGGAAATCGTTCCCAGGAGAAGAGGTGGGAAATCAGCAGGGAAGGGGTGATGATGGTGAGGGAGAGTGGAAATAAATAAGTGAAGAGGAGGAGGAAGGTGCTGAGTGCCCGAGGGTGCTGAGTGCCCGTGGGTGCTGACTCAAGGCCGTGCTGGGATTAATCCACACCCTGCCCTGGGTTCCAGGCTTGGGTGCCCTGTAGCTGCTTTTAAACATTGGATACTCCCTTAAAATACACAAAACACGTGTGGATAAGCCCAGAAAAATGCTGTATTTCTGTGGATATGCTTTATTTTAGTGGATATGCTTTATTTCACTGGATATGTTTTATTTCTGTAGATGTGTTTTATTGTAGTGGATATAATTTATTGCAGTGGATATGCTTTATTTCAGTGGATATGTTTTACTTCACTGGATATGCTTTATTTTAGTAGATGTGCTTTATTGCAGTGGATATGCTTTATTTTTGTGGATATGCTTTATTGCAGTATTTATTTATTTCAGTGGATATGCTCTATTTTAGTGGATATGCTTTATTTCTGTGGATATGTTTTATTTCTGTGGATATTATTTATTTCAGTGGATATGCTCTATTTTAGTGGATATGCTTTATTTCAGTGGATATATTTTATTGCAGTGGATACGCTTTATTTCTGTGGATATGCTTTATTGCAGTATTTATTTATTGCAGTGTTTCAGTTCTTTTCTGCTGAGGCTCCCGAACCAGCCCCTCACGAGCACCCCTCTCCACAGGCTGTGTTATCCCTCACATCCCAACCCCGTTTCCCAAGGCTCTGGCCAGCCCTGGTTTGGGCTGGCTCGGCTCAGAGGCACAAACCCCTCAATCCCGGCTTTTCCCAGAACCTGTGCCCCGACTCCCTCCTCTGGCAAACGGAGGAGCTGCTCTGATCCCGTTGAACACCACGAGGATTTTGGGGTGATGTGACTCAAACCCTAAAGGGGCAACCAAGAGGCCGTTCCGTGGGCAGGTGCTGCTATCTGGTGGCCCAGCACCAGCAGCGTCCCCAAATTAAAATGTATTTAAACCCTGCTGATTCCCCTCCCCATTTTGTGATTAATTAACACTTAATTATACCCTAATTATTATGAGGAAATTCTAATTGCACAGGCAGCCTGGGGACAGAGGGACAGCAGTGCCAGCCTGTCCTAAACCAAGGGACAGGGGAATTTCTCCAGGTTTGTCCAGGGCTGTTTGGGATCAAACAGGGATGAGCCCTCAAGGATTTTTTGACCCCAGGGATGTCCTAGATCAGGCTGGGGCTTCTGTTCCATGTATGGAGCTGGGGAGTGGAGACTGGAATTTGTTTCTGGGAATGGCTGAGCCCCAGCCTGTGAGGGAAGAGGGGAAAGAATTCCATGATTGTTTTACTTTTCATTTTACCCATTAAATTCTCTTTGTATCATGCCGTAACTCTCAGGTACCACACACAGCTCTGGCCCTACAAACAAAAAATGTGAAGCATCTGGAATTGATAAGCAAACACTTCCCTCTTGGAGGGAAACCTTCATCTCTGCTGGGAGCCTGGGGCTGGAATCATGGGAATGGCTCCAGCGGAAACATTTTAGATGAACACGAGGCTCTAAGAGGTGGTGATGCCCCAAACTGGTCACCTGGGCAGTGTTTAAACACAAAAAGTTTCCCTCAGTTGCACTGGATCATCTCTCCCAAGTTCCCTTCACCTGACACTGCTCTGGGAATTTTAAAGGACTGTAGCTGCAATTCAACGAATTGTTATAAATAAATATAAATAGAGCAGTGTTCTCATGAAATACTAGGTGAAATTGGTAGTTATTGCTGAAGTCACCAGAGCCAGCCTCATTCTCCAAATCCTGTCACCACTCAAATTCCCTGCAAGCTGAAAACTCCCAACTAAGAATTCCTTACAAAGTATTTATCCAGCATTTTTGAACATGCCATTTATAAGATGAACTTCATCTTAAGGATCTTATTTTCCAGCCTAGTTAATTTTGTGATTTCCTGCTACAGGCCAATGATTACCAGCTTAGTTCTTCTCCCCAAAATCCATCCAGACCCCAAATGCTCAAGCAACACCTGGTTCCAAACCCCTTTTCCCACTGCAGCACCCACCTGGATCCTGCTCAGGTAGGAATTACCTGGATTTGGTTATTTTCCCTTTATTTACAAGCAAGTGAAGGCAGAGACAGGGTGATGCCCATTAAATAGTTTTTATTCTTTAGGACATGAATTGCATTCCCACTCATTTACAGTACTGTAAAGTGCAATGGTATTCATCTCCCACCTGTGCACATTTTCAAGTATTTAAAATGCCCAGAAAATTTTTTGTTTGTTTGTTTCATTATCTTTTTTTGTTTTCTCTTTTTTTCCTTTTACAGCAGCTCAGTTATGGAGTTTTTAAATCTGGCAAAATAAACCCAGATGTGCCTACAGGTTTGGGTCCTTCACTCCAACCCCCGGCCGGGGGTCTCCTCCAACACTGCCTGCCCGTGGAATGCATTTCCCGGCGTCCTTAATCCACCTCCTCGATGGTGGGGCCGGAGGAGGCGCCCCCGGAGGGAGGAGCTCCGCCCCCGGGGAAGCCTCCGGGCATCCCCCCGGGCATCCCGCCGGCGCTCTGGTACAGCTTGGTGATGATGGGGTTGCAAACCTTCTCCAGCTCCTTCTGCTGGTGCTCAAACTCCTCCTTCTCGGCCGTCTGCAAGAGAGGGGAGAGCTCAGGGGGTGCTGCTGGGGCAGGAATTTAGCCCCACCAAGGCAGACTTGCACTAAAATCAAGATTATTTCTGCTTGGTCTGGTATCTCTAACACATTCCCAGAAAAAAAGCCAGCTGGGAACACGTGGGATTGGAAACTATTTGTGTTCCCGAGCTGCGGTCGCTCAGACATCCAAGGAAGGTACTTGGACCAACACCAGTCTTTCGACTTCTGGTGGAAACTACGAATGGCTTTGGAATCTGATTCATCACAGCAACCAGAGCTTCCTTCTCCTCCTGCATCCCCAACTTTCCCCAGAGCTCAGCCAGACCCTGGGAGCTGAACACCCACCATACCTGGTTCTTGTCCAGCCAGTTGATGATCTCGTTGCATTTGTCCAGGATTTTCTGCTTGTCCTCGTCCGAGATCTTGCCCTGGAGCTTCTCGTCCTCCACAGTGGCTTTCATGTTGAAGGCGTAGGACTCCAGGGAGTTCTTGGAGGACACCTTATCCCGCTGCTTCTCGTCCTCTGCCTTGTACTTCTCCGCCTCCTGCACCATCCTCTCGATGTCCTCCTTGCTCAGTCGGCCTGCAGGAATGGAACTCATTAGTTTGGACTCCCCTTTTTTTTAGGAAAGGATCATAAATTCCCCAAAAATTACACACTCAGTTTGGGCAGGCAGAAGAGGCCCAGATTGTGCCTTCTTACAAATTAATTACTGCACTTAATAAAGGCTCACAGATGCAATCCCTGTGAAAATGCCAGCAACAGCCAAGTCTGATTAAACCAAGGCAGAGCTGGACAAACCCATTTTTAAGCCCTGTGCAGTGTTCCCCTCAGGACAGCGGATGCTCACCCTTGTCGTTTGTGATGGTGATCTTGTTCTCCTTGCCAGTGCTCTTGTCCACAGCAGACACGTTCAGGATGCCGTTGGCATCGATGTCGAAGGTGACCTCGATCTGAGGGACCCCTCTGGGAGCAGGGGGGATGCCAGTCAGCTCGAACTTGCCCAGCAAGTTGTTGTCCTTGGTCATAGCACGTTCTCCTTCATACACCTGCAGACAAAAACAATCAAATTATGTAATTATAGTTCTAATGGGTTATTAATTTATTATCCTGAGGGGATGTGGTCGCTCAGACATCCAAGGAAGGTACTTGGCCCAACACCAGTCTTTCGACTTCTGGTGGAAACTACGAATGGCTTTGGAATCTGATTCATCACAGCAACCAGAATTTACCGATTACAGAGATTTAACACCTCTGGCCTCAAAGTTACTTGACCAGCCAGGATTCTGTCACTGCCCCAGAGCTCTCTGTGTGCTCACCTGGATCAGCACCCCGGGCTGGTTGTCCGAGTAGGTGGTGAAGGTCTGGGTCTGCTTGGTGGGGATGGTGGTGTTGCGCTTGATCAGGACCGTCATGACCCCTCCAGCTGTCTCAATGCCCAGGGACAGGGGAGTCACGTCCAGCAGCAGCAGGTCCTGCACGTTCTCAGACTTGTCTCCAGACAGGATGGCAGCCTGCACAGCTGGGGAGAGACACGAGAGTTAAAAACCCCGCAATGAACACCCCGCACACTGTGGGGATGGATGCCCGTGGCTCGCTCAGACATCCAAGGAAGGTACTTGGCCCAACACCAGTCTTTCGACTTCTGGTGGAAACTACGAATGGCTTTGGAATCTGATTCATCACAGCAAGTCCAGGGGAATTCCTACAGCTTGGGAAAGCTGCAGAGACTCAGCAGGAAAACCCAGGCCCTACAGCTTATCCCACCAAGAACCGCAGAGTGTGAGGGATGAATTACCTGCCCCGTACGCCACGGCCTCATCGGGGTTGATGCTCTTGTTGAGCTCTTTGCCGTTGAAGAAGTCCTGCAGCAGCTTCTGGATCTTGGGGATGCGCGTGGAGCCGCCCACCAGGACGATGTCGTGGATCTGCGACTTGTCCAGCTTGGCGTCCCTCAGGGCCTTCTCCACGGGGTCCAGCGTGCCGCGGAACAGGTCGGCGTTGAGCTCCTCGAAGCGGGCGCGGGTGATGGAGGTGTAGAAGTCGATGCCCTCGTAGAGGGAGTCGATCTCGATGCTGGCCTGGGTGGAGGAGGACAGGGTGCGCTTGGCGCGCTCGCAGGCGGTGCGCAGGCGGCGCACGGCGCGCTTGTTCTCGCTGATGTCCTTCTTGTGCTTGCGCTTGAACTCGGCGATGAAGTGGTTCACCATGCGGTTGTCGAAGTCCTCCCCACCCAGGTGGGTGTCCCCAGCTGTGGATTTCACCTCGAAGATGCCATCTTCGATGGTCAGGATGGACACATCGAAGGTGCCGCCGCCCAGATCGAAGATGAGCACGTTCCGCTCAGCACCAACCTGGAGAGAACACGAATTTCGTTACTCAGCTCGCTCCCTATTACTGCTTTAACAATTTACTCACTTCTCAGGCACTGTGACCCCTCCGTACCTTCTTGTCCAGCCCGTAGGCAATGGCAGCCGCTGTGGGCTCGTTGATGATCCGCAGGACATTGAGCCCTGCGATGGTTCCGGCATCTTTCGTCGCCTGGCGCTGCGAGTCGTTGAAATAGGCTGGGACAGTCACGACGGCGTTGGTAACAGTCTGCAAACAGCAACAGCTCAGTCAGGGGTGTTAAATCCCCACACAGAACCACTCCTCGCGTTTTACCTCAGCCCCAGACTCACCTTCCCGAGGTACGCTTCTGCGATTTCCTTCATTTTGGTTAAAACCATGGAAGAGATTTCTTCTGGGTAGAAACTCTTTGTCTCGCCTTTGTACTCGACCTGCACCTTGGGCCTGCCGGCGTCGTTCACCACGGTGAAGGGCCAGTGCTTCATGTCGGACTGCACCACGGAGTCGTCGAACCGGCGCCCAATCAACCGCTTCGCATCTGGAAAAAGCCATTGAACCTCATTAATAATGCTCATTCGTAATTAAAAACTCGGAATTTTTACTAAAAAAGGCGGAAAACCGTGGATCACCATCCCTAATATGGAATTATTGCTGCCTCGTTAAGACTCAGGTGCAAACACTGAATTTCATCTCTTTAATATGCAGGAATTCAGCGATGTCTCTAAAATACTGCAAATACTGTGCTACAAAAGCAGGTTGTGACACTTAATCAAAACTACTCAAAACTGACTGCCCAGAACAATTTTCTATAAATAAAATATTTTCCCTCTACCTAATAAATTTTAACTTTTAATAATGTAGTTGTATTCATTTTAGAAACAATTCAGGTATTTTAATTTCTATGAGAACGCCTAAACCTTACTATTGGCAATTAATAAAAGCAGGGGAAGTCTTTTATTTTGTCACTAACTGTACCCCAAGTGTGCCAGTCCTGCAGCCTTACCGAAGACTGTGTTGGTTGGGTTCATGGCCACCTGGTTCTTGGCAGCATCGCCGATGAGCCTCTCAGTGTCTGTGAAGGCCACGTAGCTCGGCGTGGTGCGGTTGCCCTGGTCGTTGGCAATGATCTCCACCTTCCCATGCTGGAAGACGCCAACACAGGAATAGGTGGTGCCAAGATCAATCCCGACAGCTGGTCCCTTCGACATCTTGTCTGGAAAAAAAAAAGAGAAAAAATAAATATAATGTAATTGAAAGTAAAATTATTATAGCATGCAAGAGAAATTAAAGAGTGAGACAGCCAGAGGTGTTTAAGGGCAGGCTGGATAAGGCTGGGAGCAACCTGCTCTAAGAGAAGGTGTCTCATTTCAAGGGGTTGTAACTGGATCCCTTGCTGTCTGAGCCGCTCTGGGAATGCAGGGCGATCCCTGGAATTCCAGCCCCGTTATCCCACGTGGTCCCTGCGGCGCGCTCCGGGTGCAGTCCCCGCCGCCGCCGCTTGGCGCTCCCCCCTCCCCGCCATCCCCCGCGCACCACGTGGCGCGGAACTCCAACTCCCAGCGTGCCCCGCGCCTCCCGCGCAACGTGACCGCCGCCACGGGGCGTGGCCGGGGACTGCCGGGAAATGGAGTCCCCGCCGGGCGGGCCGCGTGTGCTGGCACAGCCCCAGCCCCGTGCGGCACCGACCCCCCCCTCCCTCGGGCCATCTCCTCCCCCGTATCCCGGACGGGGCCGCTCCCCACCCACGCGGCTTTTCCCTCCCCGCCGCCGGGCACCGCAGCCCCCGCTATGCCCCGGCACCGCCCCGGGCCGCCCCCAGGGAGGCAAAATGGGCGCTGCGGCTCCTGGAGTCCTCCCCGCTTCTCCCCTCCCCCGTCTCGGCAGAAACTAATGGGGGCGGGGGGAAAAAGCGGCGCCGCTACCCCCCCTCCCGCGGCAGATCGGATTTAGCAGAAAAACCGGCAAATGCATGGGTAAAAAAAAAAAGCACCGCAGCGGCCAAAAATAGGTCTGGACCCGCCGTTCCGTCCCCATCCCCGCAGCGGAACGATCCCTTAGGGCACAAAACCTCCCGGTAAGGGCCCCCGCTTTTCCTAGGCCGGTTCAAAGCTGCTTCCAGCACCCTCCCTACGCCACCGCAAGGCAGCTGCGTTCCCCCGCGCCCTCCCCGTGCCGCACGGTGCCCCCCCCGTGCCGCACGGTGCCCCCCCAGCCCCGTTACCCGCAGTCCGGCCCGGTCTCTTGTTCACACACGGGACAGGGTCTCAGCGCAGCTCCGGCTCGCTCAATGCCCCGCGCCCGCCGCGCCGCCCTTTTATACCCGCCCAGAACCTTCCAGAAGGCCACACCTCCCTGGCCCAGCCCCGGCCAATCGGCGTGCGGCTCCCGCCCCCCTGCCCGCCGCTGATTGGTAGGCGCCGTGCGTGACGCGCGCCGGAAGGGGGCGTTGCGCGCCGGCCGGCCCCGCGTTCTCGAACCTTCATGCGCTTTCCCCGCGCCTCCCCAGACCCCGCGGTGGGCGGGGCTTCCCGCGCTCTTCAGCCAATCGCAACCCGCGTTTCCGATTACGACACGGGGAGAGGGCGGGGCGCGGGCAGCGGGCGGGCGCGGCAGCCAATGGCCGCGCGGCGCGCGGGGGGCTCGTTTGCATATTTCGCACCGGGGCGGGCGGGGCCAATGGGCGCGCGCGGCCGGCGGGTGATTTGCATAGAGGGCGGCGGGGAAGGAGCGCGGCGGGGAAGGGGAAGCGCAAGATGGCGGCGCCATGAGGGGCGGCCCTGGGCGCAGCCCTCAGGGGTCCCGCGGTGCCTCCCGAGCCCGCTGCGCCCGCCGAGACCCCTCGTTCCCCTCAGGAATGCCCGCACTGCCGTGCTCGCAGCCGTGCCCGGCGCTTCCCGCAGCGTGTGCTCTGTAAATCCCCCAAGCACAATGATGAGCGTCCTCCATGTTCCCTGCTGCAAGGGAAGGAGCGTTCCCGGCTTTACCCCCGCGCTCTCTTCCTCTCCGTGTTTGTGGTGTTTTAGACACTGGCACTTTATTCCACAGAGCAAAACCCATCTCACCATTTCCATGCTTAATAATCCATTCTAAATATCCCCATCCAACCCATCTCAGCATCTCCACGCTTTATAATCCATCCTAAATATTCCCATCCATCATAAACCGCAAGCCAAGGACAGGGTGTTGCTCCTCGGCGTGTTCGTGCTGCTCGCTGCACGGATAATCCAGCTCCCAGCGCGGATTTATTTCCTTGGGAAGGGAAATGGTGGAAAACCACATTTGTTTGGTGTCCCTAGGGATGAGGGGAGCTGGGCAGAGGTCGGGAATCACCTGAGGTCACGCTCGGCGCTGTGCCTGCATCCAGTAAATCCAATGTTTACAGGAATAAAGGCCGAGGAGGCACTGCCAGGCGGGAACACAAACACTGAGTCCTGGCCAAGCTCCGGGACATGGCACAGAGGGAATAGAGGCAAAGAAAATTCCACTTAAAGGGGTGAAAACTGCACAAAAAAGGCATTTCAGGTGCTCCCGGGCTGAGTTTAGACAAAAACGCTCCTGGTGACGCACAGGAACAGATCCCTGCGGCTCTTCCTGCTGCTTGGCTGTGATAAGCTGCTGTGGGCAAGCCACATCCTGAGCCGGGGGTGTCAGCACCCCTTCCGTGGAAATCGTGGGTGACATCCACAGGGGGATGTGACAGAGTCCCCTGGGCTCGGCTGGTGATCGCTGGCACACCACAAACCAGTCCCACACCCCAGTAACACCAGTCCCACACCCCAGTAACACCAGTCCCACACCAGTGGCAGAAGATCTGGGCCCACGGGAAGCCGCTGGTGTCAAACCCGTTTGTGGCTCCTGCTCTTGCTCTGCCACACGCAGGGCTGGAACCCCAGTGGGTTCCAGAAATTCCCAGCAGGGATTTTTGGGTGGCATCCCAGGGCAGGGTTTGGAGCTGGAATTTGGGTGCAGAAGGGTGAAGCCGGGACAGGGGAAGGGGCTCTGGGTCACGGAGCACTGACTGTGCCTCGCAAGATAAGGGCACAGAGCACACCCCACCCTGTCCAGAGTCCGGGTTCCTGCTGCATTCTGCTCCCAGCTTACTCCAGAGACGCTCCTCAGCGTAACTCACACTGAATCCACCATGGGAGCCGTGTTTTAGCCAGGGGATTGCCCCTGGGGTGGGGTTTTTTAAATGTTTTGGTTTTGGTTTTGGGGGTTTTTTTGTGGTTTTGTTGCTTTTTTTTAGTTTGGTTGGTTTTTTTCTTTTTTTCCTTTTTCGGTTTTTTTTTTTTTTTTGTTTGTTTTTGGTTACTTTTTTTGTTTGGTTGGTTTTTTTTTTTTTCCCCTTTTTTTTTTTTTTTTAAATCACGGGCAGAATTTCGGGAGGGCCCCCGAAGAGCACAGCCAGCACCTGGGGATGGCATAGTGACATTCGGATGTGCAGCCACCCTTGGCAGAGCGGGCTGGGAGCGAGGGGAGGCACTGAAAGCGCGCTGACTCAGTGCAGGGAGGAGATCAGTTCGCAAATGATTCATTTCGCCAGAAATTAGAGGCTGTTAAAGTGGACAAAAGGAGCTCGTTTGCTTCATATCGCCAAAATCAAGGCTGGGCAGGCTGGACGGGTTGAAGTATTTAGCGTGAAGGTGTTTTTTGCTGAAACGTTATTTTTGGGAGTGAGTTTAGTGGGTTAAGGATCCGGCACTGCTTCTCCTTGAAGTGTTTAAAGCAGAATTGGGAGGAGAAGGGAGATTATCGAAGGCATTCCTGCTGCTCACAACAGCAGCGCTTATTTCCACACCACCTGCAGCTGCTGAAGTTTGAAAATCACACATTTCCAAGGTCATTTCCCTTTCCCATGGGGTTTTCCCCTTTTCGGTGTGCCAGGACAAACTGCTCCGGGTTAAAAATAACCTCGAATTCCCCCTCCTGTACAAAAGTCTGCGGCTGCACAGCTCCTCTCCGAACTTCTGTCGCCTCATCAGGGTTTTCAATGCCAGCGGGACCAGGAGCAGTTTGCCCTGGAATTAGGGACAGACAGGACACACCCGTGAGCCCACTGCGGTGCCACCCTGTTTTGTTTTAAATATTGCCCGGTTATGTCGCAATTTCTGCTGCAAGGAGCATTGCTGATGTCTGCAAAACACCCCGGGGGGAAAAAAGGGCTGAGAGAAACCAACCAAGAACGCTTTTCGCCGCCCTAAATCCCACCCGCAGCTCGCTGGCTGGAGCTTCCCGTGAGCTGAATTCCCGTGAGCTCCGCGGGTTTATCTGCAGGGGAGATCGGAGCTGTCTGAGCACAGCTCAAGGTTTCCTCCTCACCCCCGAGCTCACGAGCAGAGCCAGACACGTGGGCAGGTTCTGCACCGGGGTCAGGGTGAAGCCACCAGGAGTTGTTGTGCTGGCTTTTTTTATTTTTTTTTATTTTTTTTTACTATTATTTATTTACCACGCTGGCTCCCAGCACCTGCATCCTCAGCCAAAATGTCCCAGGTGAAAGGGAAAACAAAAAATTCACTTCCCTGCAGCCAGGGTTTCACATCTTTGGTGAAATGTCGCCTCAAAAATACCCAGGAAGAAAGCCCAGCTTCCCCACGCTTCCCATGCAAATGTGCACTGAGGCCTCATGAGCTTAAAAATGGTATTTTTAACTCCATCCTTTTTTTTTTTCCCCCCTCGGATTCAACTTGACAGCGCGAAGCGCATCTCACCACAGAAAATGGCACGAGTTCAGTTGAGCTGCAGCGCGCGAGCTGCAGCGCCTTTATTTATAAAACAACCAACCAAAAAAACCAACAAACAAAAAAAAGAATTATGAAATCATTGATTCGAAGGAATCAATAATAAATATTTGCTTTCCTCTGAGTTGTTCAGACACAGTACAAGTACACCAATCATAGCAGGCGGCAGAGATGGAAGCTCGGTTCGGCTGCGGAGAAAACAAAAAGCTACATAACGTGGTCGGCGTTGAATCACACGAGTAATAGCTGGTATATGACAGTAAATGCTTTAATACACTATTTTACAAAACGGGGCTTGGCTGATTGGTTTCCCTTGTGCGGCTCCGGCCCATCGGGAGCTTGGAAAACCCAGTCCCTCTGGAATGATCCCTTTGTCCCGTTCCCTTGGGGTGAGGAGCTTCTCCTTCCCTGGGGATGTGAGGGCTGGAAGGAGATTCCTGCACAGTGCCTGAGCTTGGGAATTCCCAGCCAGGGAATTGGAGCAGCCAGGATTGATCCAGGCCGGGCTTCAGCCGCTGCAGCTCTGAGTGACCTTCCCCAAGCTCCCAGAGCCCTCGGGCCGTGACATCGGACAGGGCACAGCACCAGGAGCACAGCGGGAGAGGCACCCAGGGCACCCAGGGCTGCCAGGGCCGCTGTGCCCGTTCCCAAAGGCTCCAGGGAAGCCTCCAAAGGCTCCAGGGCCAATTCCCCTCCCTCCAAAGGCTCCAGGGCCAATTCCCCTCCCTCCAAAGGCTCCAGGGCCAATTTCACTCCCTCCAAAGGCTCCAGGGCCAATTCCCCTCCCTCCAAGGGCTCCAGGGCCAATTCCACTCCCTCCAAAGGCTCCAGGGCCAATTCCCCTCCCTCCATGAGCTCCAGGGCCAATTCCCCTCCCTCCAAAGGGTCCAGGGAAGCCTCCAAGAGCTCCAGGGCCAACTCTCCTCCCTCCAAAAGCTCCAGGAAAGCCTCCAAAAGCTCCAGGGCCAATTCCCCTCCCTCCAAAGGCTCCAGGGCCAATTCTCCTGCCTCCAAGGGCTCCAGGGCCAATTCTCCCGCCTCCAAGGGCTCCAGGGAAGCCTCCGAAAGCTCCAGGGCCAATTCCCCTCCCTCCAAAGGCTCCAGGGCCAATTCTCCTGCCTCCAAGGGCTCCAGGGAAGCCTCCGAAAGCTCCAGGGCCAATTCCCCTCCCTCTAAAAGCTCCAGGGCCAATTCTCCTGCCTCCAAAGGGTCTAGGGAAGCCTCCAACAGCTCCAGGGCCAACTCTCCTCCCTCCAAAAGCTCCAGGAAAGCCTCTAAGAGCTCCAGGGCCAATTCCCCTCCCTCCAAAGGCTCCAGGACCAATTCCCCTCCCTCCAGGCTGCAGGCACAGGAGCCTGCTCTCTCTAATTGCCACTCTGGGCTGTGACTCAAAACTGTGGCCACCTCAGCCGGGAATTGTCACCCTCAGCGTGTGGCGAGGAGCTCCCGGGGTGCTCCAGCACGGGAAAAGCCCTCCTGGGTTCCTGTGTGCAGAGTGAGGGTCCCCAGGGAATTCCAAGCATGATGAGCACCCTCAGAAGCACCCAGGAGCTGCTTTAGCCCCCCCTGTTCCTGCTCTTGGGGTTTTCCCGGCTCTGGAGAGGCCTGGGAGTGTTTGGGAGCACCTGGAAAAGAGCGGCTGCAGAGGAATCACGGACACGGAGCTGCTGCCTCGGACACGGCTGAGCCAGGGCCAGGGTGAAGGGACGGAGTTTCCACCACAGGAGCTGTCCTGGAAGGAGCAGCTCATCAAACACCTCCTGCCAGCTCTCCCTTCTTGAAAACTGTGCCCTGGGGTTGTTTTCCCTGCAGAGCGTCAGAAATTTGTCCCGCCAAGGGTTAAATCTGGGGCAGACAAAGCAAAATTTTGGGTGGCTGCTCCTAGGAAGAGAAATTCTCACATAGTGCAGGGCATGTTTGAAGATTATTTCCCATCTGGAAGCAGCCCGAGCAGGGCTTGGCTTCGATCAGGTTGTTAAAGATCTCAAGAAATTAGAATTCTGGGCCTCAGTCAGAAAAGGGGATTAATGACAGTCCTGGGGTGAAAGAATTACAGATCTGTGGTTCTTCTGTGCTCATCCATCTTCCACAAATTGGAGAAACTCTTTCCCTCCCTCAAATGGAAAAAAAAAAAACCCCAAATACCTTCATTTTTTTTAGATATAAAATCACTAATCTAGGAATACAGGAACCTAGAACCTACGAGCTCAGTGTCGGGTGTGTAGCAGTGGTCAGAGCCAAGTCCTTCAGAGGAAAATACCAATGGCAGAACTCTGCATCTGTCCCTGCCTCCCATCCTTTCCCAGCTCCATATTCCTTGGAAACGCTTCTCCTGGCTGCTCACAACAATTAATTTTTACAATTCCTGCAATTTTTTCAGAGTCCTGCTGAAGGTTCGGGCCTCAGCTCTGGCATGTGGCCCAGCATTTGGTGTGGGAGACAACGCACACAGAGATTTCCCATTGGGAGCAGCGTTTTGTGCTGCTTTACCTGTCCCAGGTGTGGTTTCCTCTCCAGGCTCTCCCTGGGGCTCAGCTCAGCCTCGGGAACAGCTTTTCCACGAGGCTTCTCCAGCCCAGCTCCCCCCAAACCTGCCCAATTCTCCACCCGGAGCTCTTCCAGGCTTTTTGGTGCATTGGCGGCCTCCCCACGGGCTCCCTGCCGGGTTCAGTGCCTGGTTGCCCCTCACTAAGGCTCGGTAGCCACGGACACCCCCGCGTGGGGCTCCCGTGGCCGTGCAGTGCTGCCCCTGAAGGCAGAGTCAGGCTCCCGGCCCTGTCTCGGGGTGCATCATTAAATTTATTCTGGGAATTAAAGCACCTCTGTTTTCTGGACAGAAAAGGTCCTTTCTCTTGAGCAGAGTTTGGTTCAGACACCTTAACGAACGCTGCATCTCTTGTCCTTCCCTTTCCGCTTCAGGTGCAGCCTCCGGGATTTCACTGAATGCAGGGAATGTGAAGCACCTCTCAGTTCCCTTGGAGGCTGGACACCCTCAGCCTCGAAATCTTCACTTAAGACAACGAATCTTGGAGAAAGTTCTCCAAAACCTGTCCAAGAGACTCCTCCCTGCCCGCAAAACCTCTCTGGGATATTATGCGTCTCTAAGTCTCCGTTGATCCCTTTGTAAAAATCCTGAGGTTTGGCTTCTTTTCACTCGTACAGCTCTTCGCTGTCGAAGTTTCGAAACGCTCAGTGTTGCATTAAAAAAAAAAAATTAAAAAAAAGAAGCTCCCTTTTCCCTCCAATGCATCTTTCTGCGCTAAAAGAAAATCCCGTATCAGTGCTGGGAGATGTCAGAAAGCGTTGAGTGGGAGGGCTTCTCGTGGCGTGAAGAATCCCGAGTGATTAAGACCGAGCTGGCCGGGAGGAGAACGAGCTACCCTAAGGGTGGCGGTGTGGCCGGTGGGGTGTGAGGTGATTTCTCGGGGCCGGGGATCGCTCCGGGGGCGCTCACACGGTCTGGAACGCCCGGCTCTGGGCGGGCACCATCACGGCCGGCGCTCCCATCCTCGCCACGTGGTTGTAGTCGGCTCTCTTTGGCTCCGGCTCTTTCCTCTCCAGCTGCCTCTGGCTGTACTGGGGAGGCGTGAGGTGCGGGGTGGCTTCCGTGGACAAAGTCCGCTGGCTGCGGGAGGCACTGTTGGCTGTGGACCTGGTGGAGGAGGAGCCCGAGCGGGAGCTGCGGGAGCCGGAGGAGGACGAGCTGGGTTTCACGAGGTGGGCCTTGGGTGCCTCCGCGTCTTCCCTGCAAGCGAATGGACACAGCGCTCAAACACCGCAAGAAACGCTCAAACACCGCGAGAAATGCTCAAACACTGCGAGAAACACTCAAACACCATGAGAAACGCTCAAACACTGCAAGAAACGCTCAAACACTGCGAGAAATGCTCAAACACTGCGAGAAACACTCATACAATGAGAAACACTCAAACACTGCGAGAAACACTCAAACACCATGAGAAACGCTCAAACACTGCAAGAAACGCTCAAACACTGCGAGAAATGCTCAAACACTGCGAGAAACACTCAAACACCATGAGAAACGCTCAAGCATCACGAGAAATGCTCAAACACCACAAGAAAGAGTCAAACATCGTGAGAAACGCTGAAACACCATGAGAAACGCTCAAGCACCACGAGAAATGCTCAAATACCCTGAGAAACACTCAAGCACCTCAAGAAACACTCAAACACCACGAGAAACGCTCAAACACAGCGAGAAATGCTCAAAGACCCTGAAAAACACTCAAACACCGTGAGAAACGCTCAAGCACCACGAGAAACGCTCAAACACCACAAGAAATGCTCAAAGACCCTGAGAAACGCTCAAGCACCATGAGAAATGCTCCAACACCGTGAGAAACAGCCAAACACCGCCAGAAACGCTCAAACACCACGAGAAATGCTCATTTTGCTGCCCCGCGCTGCTGCTGCAGCTGCAAATCGCCAGGGTGTACCCTGTGAGAGTTGTCCAAACTCTCCGCGCTGTAACTTTGGGGATTAACCTGCCCATTGGCCGCAGAGCTGTTGGGAAATGGGTTTGGAACAAACACTCTCCGCTCACGCCCGGCCCTGTGTGTGCAGCGAGTGTCAGAGCGAGCCCGAGCCGTGCAGGTGGAGCTCTCTGCTCTCTAATCCTCAGCCCCAGCGACAAATGGCCCGGGCAGTGCCCCAAACCGGTTCTGCCGCTTAAAACCACC
This sequence comes from Pomatostomus ruficeps, assembly GCA_013400735.1. Classification (NCBI taxonomy): domain Eukaryota; kingdom Metazoa; phylum Chordata; class Aves; order Passeriformes; family Timaliidae; genus Pomatostomus; species Pomatostomus ruficeps. The sequence goes on along the minus strand of VYZT01051500.1, from coordinate 583 downwards.
CCTGGGAAGGGAAAGAAGCGCAAAAACTGGGTCCGGAGAGAGAGAGGGGGAGGATGTAACAGGCAGGCGTGAGAAGGGGAGAGGAGAGGGTGAGGCTGGAAGTGAAAAAGCAAAATGTGAAAGCAAAGGGAGCAGGAGAAGGGGTGAAATCAGCAGAGGCTGCCTTTGTGCCAGCAGAGCAATCAGCGGTGAAGGGATTACAGAGGGGCCTGACGGAGCAGAGACGTCACCCGAGGCCAGGCAGCCGCACAAATAGACCTAAGGATGGATCAAGGGTTTGGTTTCTTCGAGGGCGGCAGCGGCTCGAACTCATCCCCGGAAATAGATCTTTCCAGCGCTTTCCTCGCCGAGGAGCTGGGGCCGGGCTGGCTGGAGGCCAAGCTCTGCTCGGGGGAGATCCGAACAGGCTCCGGGCGGGGAGCAGAGGCGCTCCGGGAACAGGAGGAGCCGTTCCCGGCGCTCCTGCTGCGCTCGGCTGCTCCAGGCATTGCTCACCCCGAGCTAAAGCTGGGAACAGTTGTTCAAAGGGCTCAGGGAACCTGTCTGCTGCATTGGGTGCCAAGAAAAGCTGCAATTGGAAGGA
>VYZT01051499.1:0-16222 GCA_013400735.1 Pomatostomus ruficeps | reverse complement strand
ATAGGTTAGATACTTACCAGCTCGTAGGTGTGAGTGCACAAGCTAGCCAGGCCAGCTTGGTAGTGGGGCAAGACACAGGCAGGCATAGCTCTCTCCGGCCTTTCCTTCTCCAGCCTCTCCATAGTTTGGTTTCCAAGGAAAGAAACCTAAGGTCCCAAGGGAGCAGCATCACTATGCCTCAGTCAGGTTTGTGGTTAGGGTGACTGAAACCACAGTGCCAGGACACGGTGCAGTGAATGCTGCTGCCCAGTTGAATGCAACCTTTAACAACAGCAAGCACCTGTAGAATTTACTATTTCCTAGCTTATCATGTCTGCTTAATACTCCACTGAATACTCTGCAGAATTTTATTAGCAGCTTCTATCTTGAAGGTTGTTTCCTGCTTCCATTACTGTGTTTCAGTGTTATGGAACTACTTCCATCAACACCTGCTACCTGAATATGCCGCAGCCAGGAGTGGTGTCAATGTAGTCAGTGGTCCTGCATTTGATTATGACTCTGATGGACTCTATGATACCCCAGAAATGTTGAAAAGGTGAGAACCGTTCACATTCTAATCTGTTGTTCTTTTCCTCCATTAGTGGTTAGTAATTACTATCTTTGTTCAGAACGACAGACAAATGGTCCTAAGCAGAAAAGGAAGTTAAGAAAGAATCAACAAGCACAAAAAGAAAAATGAACCTTCAAAAGGTGTCATCCTAAAACCTGAAGATAAGGTGTAAGAGAAGCTGTTGCCTGTGGAAGAATGTCCACCAGCCTGAAAACTTAGGACATTGTCATTGCCTGTAGGAGAGGACAAGGCAAGGTCTTATCCCTGGTGGCATGGTTGACACTTCCTGAGCTGGCAGTGTTCCACTTCAAGTTGTGGGTTACACTAGTTAGCAAAATTGGTTCAAGCTAGCAGGTAGATGGTTTTCTGGGCTCAGGTGGAACTCTTCATCTCCTCTGGAGTTTTACACATTTTTATGACAAGTCAGTTTCTTGTTATACCTCATCAAACTTGTTCCTTAAATCAGCCTACAAGCCAAACTTGATTTGCAAAAACAGAAATCTGGAATTTTCCTTCCAGACTTAAGCTTTCTTTGGACAAAATAGATGAATTGCTAAAGTTGAATATAGCTGAATGCTGTCATTTAATCTTTTTGCAAGTATGATTTGGTGAATTTACAGAAAGATCTTTTGTATTTCAGATACCCTGGTAATTCGGAGGTTCCAGTTCCAACCCACTTCTTCATTGTGCTGACTAGCTGTAAAAATACTTCTGAAACTCCTCTGGGGTGTGAAGGGTCTCTAGATGCCTTGTCTTTCATTGTACCTCACAGAGAAGACAACAGTGAAAGCTGTGCAGTAAGTAGTCTGTTTGGTTCCCATAAACATCTGAAATCAGGCTGGAGCTTGTTCTGTTGGATATCAGTGATTAACTAGTTATAGCCTGTAAAAATGGTGGAGTCTACATGATCATCTTGAGAGAGAAAATAATATTTTTGCAAATGGAATTATGTCAAAGTCTGCGAATATGATCAAATGGGAAAATAGATCTCTCCAAAGAGCAAAACTTAGAGCTAGCAAAGTGGAGTCAGAGTATGCAGAGACCATCCATGTGATACATAGACTTTTGTAGAGCAACTATCCAGTCAACAGCTGAGAAGGATGAAGAGCTTCTAAGAGGAGTCACACACAACAAAAGGTCAGTGCTAAGGCGAAGTGCATTCCCAGAAGGAGAAGACACAGATGGTTGCTTCTAGTTCAGGTACCTTGGCATTGTGGAGAGAATGCACATAGCTACACTCCAGATACATCAGCAAAAATGTGTGGAAAGTGTATAGACCTATCCTGCAGCAAGGAATTAGAGTCAGGCACAGCTCTCAGAAATATTTTTATCATACAGAGGATTGGAAGATGCTGGACCTAACTTGCCATTCCTCATTATCACCAACTGGTGCAGCTACAGGTTTTGTATACTTGAGGAGGTAACAGCAAGTACTAAACTCAGACAAGCTTCTAACTGTGTATAGTCCTGCACACTCCATTTGTTAAATGTTTGCCAACAGTTACTGGTTTCTGTCTTTATATAACACCAAAATGTCTTTTTTAAGTAGATTAAATTCATCGCAGGAAAAAAACCCCCAAACTTTTACAACCCTTTTTTTCCCTCCCTCCTCTGTCCCAATAGGATGGCACGTCTGAGTCCATGTGGGTTGAAGAGAGAATGAAGTTTCATACAGCTCGGATCAGAGATATAGAATTACTTACTGGACTCAGCTTCTATCAAGACAGAAAACAGCCAATATCTGACATTTTACAGTTAAAAACATATTTACCAACTTTTGAGACAGTCTGATTTTCCTATGGAATGTTGTTATTAATTTCACAACTGATTTGTAAATAGACTTTTTTTTAATTATGAAAACTTTTTAAAAAAAAATAAGCTGGAACTTTTATTGAGAACTCTTGACCAAAAAGCCAGTAGAGAGGAGAGTGGGTGCCATATTTGTATCTCAGGGAATCTTGATGGACTATGCTTGTGACACAGGATGGCAGCTCCTGTCATTCCCACTTGGATGTGGTAGAACCATGTCCATTATTATGCTAACAGCATTTGGTCATCATAGTCTGAGACACGAACACAAATGTTATCTTTGATATGCACTGGAGAGGGAGAATTTTATAAAGCATGATTCATGATCAGTATTCTACTTTTAAAATGCAGATAATTAATGAATACAGTTCTGGGAAAGAACTACATTCTTGGTGACCATTGAAATCTAAACAACAGCACTCTTCTCACTCCAGTTTTCTGTGAAGTGTGAATTGCATTCTGAGCTTTGGGTCTCATAAAACAATGCAGTGTTATGGTGCAAGAAGCTATACTGAGGTTAGTAGGACTGGTAACTAAAACTTCCCCCACATGGAAGAGACGCTTGGCTACAGGACTTCCATGGGCTGGGAAGCCTTGACGTGTTGCTGCCCTCTGATGGCTCCAACACTGATGGAGAATTAGAGGCACAGTTTGTATGTTGTTCATGCATCCTCTGAACGGGTGGGTATAGGATGCATCAAGTCACCTGTAAATGAGAAGAAATTATTTCAGGAATATGTCTGAGCTCCTGCAAGTAATTATCTTACTTCGAGCAAAACTTAGATTTGATGAAAAGATTTTGCTTTATTGAAGTAAAGATGTGTTTCTCTATTTGGTACATGTTTTTGTCAGCTGTGGTTTTGAAATCCCATTTTTGAATGCAGATGCTGTCAGAGATGCAGATTCTGAAGAAGCGGGTAATGACATTTCTTGGAAGCTTTCAGGCTACACAAACAGCTGCTACAGGCACTCAGGAGTGTAGGAAATCCCTCCTTTTCCAGTACACATATTATCACCTTTGTAATTCTCCCACTCTCTAAAGCTGATGACCCAAAATTGGCTCTGTTATGTATAAAATTCGGCATAGTCAATTTCACATTTATGTTCTTCTCATTTAAAAAGAAGAAAATACATCACGCACAAGTATGTCAGAAGAATGAAGAGCCTGTAACTGAGCAGACAGGCATTTGACCTTATAGCTTGGTCAGGAAATGTTGAAGACTGGATTCAGAGCCTGCTGAAGTCAGAGGAAGCTTTTCCATTAACTTCAGTTTGAGTGGGCTGAAATTCTGGGACCATTTTTTCTTTTAACCAAGTGTATTTTCTTGATCTTATGTTATGAGCATGATTTTTTTTTCCTAAAGTAGTTTCACTGTGTGAAATCTAAATGTGTTGTAGCAACCTCACATTACAATAGGACTGTGACAGCATTATTCAGTGTAACTGCTTTGTAACATTGCCTGTGACCAATAAACCCATCAGAAGTAATATGCTGTTTGTGACCCTTTCTGTACCAAATGCTATCAACTGGTGTAGTTACAGAGCGCAATTTCACATTATTTTTTGGGGGTGAGGGTTGCTTCAGTCTTTGCTCTATGAATTGAAGATAATTTTTCCAACTGGAACATTAGTTACAGTCATTATTGGGAGGGGAAGGTAGGAAGGAAGATGGTCAAGGTATTAATTTTCTTTTTTTTAATGACTGGTACTGTTTCCTGAATGCAAATAGATACATTGACATCTTAAATTGATGCCAGTTTCAGTTAAGAGACAGGGCTAGCCTAACTCCTGGATAAGAATGGAACCAGAAAGTCTCCAAGCATGTGACTTCTGGTTTGACCTTTGATTTTTGGAATGTGGAGAGCAGTTGGGAAAGCCATGGTCATTAAAAGAGGGCAGAAGCTAAGTGGGGTTTGGGATGTGGCTTTGCCAGAAATGGACAAGTCAACTTGACAATGAAAAGAGTTATCCTGATTTAATCTTAGTGTAAATATTTCTGCTAATTTAATTTCTTCTTTGATTTTTAAAGACATTTGTAATATTGGTGTCAGACCTTAAGAATAAATGCTGGTGCTAGTCCTGGTATAGTGGCTGGCGACACCCCAGGATAGCAGATACTAGGTTGTCCTTTTGAATCCTGATGGGCCCTGAGGAGCATCCTACAGCCACCATCAAACTCCTTTCTGAAAAAACTCGACAGCTTTGTCCATCTGGATGTAAAGTGTTTTCTGTTTCAGCTGGTGTATGGTATCAGGGCTTGTCCTGGTTCCATCCAGGACAGGGTTAATTTTTGCAGTAGCCAGGAGAGGCATAGCCAGGACCATGAGGTTATTCTGTAGCACCTCACACCACACAGCGGGTGGGGGAGGTTGGATTCCTTTCTGCTGGCTGGTGTGTGGAGCACTCAGGTGCGAATCACTTGCCTGCCTTGTGCACTCTTACTAATATTGCTGTTGTTACTGTTTGGTTTCTTATCTCATTGCTGTTTCCAGTAAATTGTTCTTATCTCACTCTGTGATCTTTACCTTTTGTGCCTCCACTTCTCCTCTCCATCCTGCTGCAGGGATGAGGGAAGAGGGGAGGGAATGAGGGAGTGAGCGAGCGACATGTGGAGTATTTCAGTGGGAACACTAAATTGGGAAATACCATTCCTAAACCATGACAGAGTTCCACTAAGCATTTTCAGTAGGTGAAGCTGCAAGGTGACTTGTGACGTGGGTGTCAGTATTACTCAATGTAACTGCTTTTTGCTATGTAGTGTGGCCTTCTTTCAAGGGAAAAAGGCAGAGTGAGAGCAGACTGCAGGTCGTTGGTCTGGGTGTGCCTAGCAGTGTCATGCGTCACAGGACAAGTGGAATTGTGCCTTCAGAGGTCTTCAGATGGTATAGACTTATATCACTGGTTGCTGCTGTCAGTAACTGAGAAGTAATTTGCTTGACTAATATGTTAGGGGTTTCTTGCTCTTACTTACCTCAGGATCTATCATGTTTAAAGAAAATGAAGCACTATCTGTCTGTATTTCAGACAGGCCTGTTCTGGTAAATCTCTTCTCAACACATCCAGAATACACTAAACTGCTGTGTCTAGCCCAGTGCACAACAGCCGTCTGCTAAAAGCACCTGCCAGAGGCTGCCCTGTGTCATCTGGTGAGTGGGTGGCCTGGGCTCCTGCCTTTCCTCTGTCTGAGGAGATTCAATGTACAAAATTATCCCTTTAAATACAAGGTTATAAACCATACTCAGCAAGCTGGGAGGAGCTACCCCTCTGCTGCATGGGAGGGCACCCACTTTTCCAGGAAAATGAGATTCATGGGAACCAAAAGACATAAAGGAATATAAAAGGAAGCCTCAATCTGTGACTCTGTGGTTAGGACGCTCATCTAGGAGCAAAGATCTCATTTCTGATCTCCTTTCAAAGTCTGCTGCAAAGCTCAAGCTTGTTGCTGAGGAGATACCTGTGCCAGAAGGAGTTGCCCAACATACCACTCCAGAGCAGATGCTCAGGAATAAGAGCACCGTGAGGAACTTCCAGTGCTGCAGGATCACAGGGCAGCTGCTGTAACACTCTGTCCCCACAGCAGCACCACTAATGACTTCGGGAAACCAGCCCAGGGCTCATGGTGAGCTCTAAATTCAGCGCTTTTACTGCTGGGCTGTGGTAAACTGTTTTTGCCCTTCTGAGGAGTTCAGAGGCAGAGTCAGTATGAGTCCAGCAGCTTACTAAAACACAGGTTGCCAAATATTTGTGTTTGTTTGCCAGCAGCAGCATCATCTGCTTAATCTCGCATACCTTGCAGTGGTGTCTGGGAGGTGTTGGAGCACCACACTGAGATGGCGTATGCACCATGAGTGGTACATCCACCATAGCTCAGGAACCTCTGTATTGCAGGAAGCCAGTCCAGGTTTGGCATCTTGACTCAGACTCCCTGGAAAGGAGTTGAGTCCCTTGCTGAACCACTGTGAGTCACCACACCAGCCTCGAACCTCAGGAAAGGCTGCTATGGAGACCACGGACAAACATGGAATAATTGTGGAAGACTGGAAACAGATTTTAGACGATACCATTGCAAATTATTGTATTCATCCTCAGCCACAACATGTGTCAAATTTGTATTGCCATTTATTGCATGTTTAGTTCTTTCTATTTTTAATTTACTGAAATGAAACAAATACAGTGAGATGGAAGAATTTTGAGTCACCCCAAAACTCCAGACTGATCTCCTGCTCAGACAACAGCAGAATTGCCTTTCAGTCATGTCCATGAGGCACATAGGCATGGCTGACCATCATAGAATCAGAATCATTCTGGTTGGAAAGGAAAAGATCTCTAAGATCATTGAGTCTAGCCATTAACCCAGCAGTGCCAAGTCAACTGTGAAGCCTTGTCACTAAGTGCCACATCCACACATGTTCCAAATGCCTCCAAGGACATTAACCACTTCTCTGGGCAGCCTGTTCTGATGCTTCACAAACCTTTTGATGAGGAAATTTTTCTAACACCCAAACTAAAACTCCCCTGCTGCAACTTCATGCTGTTTTCTTCTCATCATTTCACTTGTTACCTGGGGGAAAAGGCTGACCCCCACCTGGCTACAACCTCCTTTCAGGCAGTTCTAGAGAGTGATAAGATCACCCCTGAGCCTCCTTTTCTCCAGGTTAAGCAACCCCAGCTCCCTCAGCAGCTCCTCGCAGGACTTGTGCTCCAGACCCTTCACCAGCTTCATCACTCTTCTCTAAACGCACTCTTGCATCTCAATGTCTTTCTTATAGTGACAGGCCCAGAACAGAACACAGGATTCAAGTCATGGACTCACCAGTTTTGAGCACAAGGGCAATGACCACTGCCTTAGCCCTGTTGGCCACACTATTGCTGATCCAGGCCAGGATGCCATTGGCCTTCTTGGCCACCTGAGCACATGCTGGCTCATGTTCAGCTGCTGTTGACCAGCACCCCTTGGTCCTCTTCCATCAGGCATCTTTCCAGGTGCTCTGCCCTAAACCTCGAGGGTTACATGGAGTTATTGTGACCCAGGTGCCAGACCCAGCACTTCACTTTATTGTAATTGGCCTTGGGCCATCAATCCAGCCTGTTCAGATCCCTCTGCAGAGCCTTCCTGCCCTACAGCAGATCAACATTCCCACCTAACTTGGTGTCATCTGTGAACTACTGAGGGTGCACTTGATACCCTCCTGCAAGTTATCAATGAAGATGTTAAACAGGACTGGTCCCAGTAGTGGGTCTTGGGGAACACCATTCATGACCAGCCACCAGCTGGATGTAAATCTATTCGCCACCACTCTCTGGGCTCAGCCATCCACACACTTTTTTTACCCAGCAAACTGTACACCCACCCAAGCCATGAGCAGTCAGTTTCTCCAGGAGAATGCTGTGGGAAATGGTGTGTCAAAGGCTTTACTAAAGTCCAGCCTAATGTCCACAACCTCTCATAAAAGGAGATTGGTGAAGCAGGATCTGCCTTTTATAAGCCCATGCTGGCTGGGGTCATCCCTTGCTTGTCCTATACATGCCATATGATTGCACTCAAGATGATCTGCTCCATGACCTTCCCTGGCACCAGTGTCAGGCTGACAGGCTTGTAGTTCTCCAGATCTCCTTCTAGCCCTTCTTGTAGATGTGTGTCACACTTGTTAACTTCCCATCTGGGTGTTATGAGTCTCTGCATTTGTGGCACTTTGGCAAAGCTACACTTTAGCACCAGCCTCGGTCTGAGGCTTGACAGAGAATTTCTTTAAATCTCTTCAAAATATCTCTGCTGGAGGTCTCATCTTTGCCCTCCTGCATCTGTGCCAGAGCTTCAAATTTCTGTGTGGCAGAAAGCACGCTGCTTGAGAGCGATGAATTAATTTTTAAATCTTGTGTCTTGGCTTCTAAGTCTTCTGCTGGCAGCAGAAGATGGCACAGTCCACTATAAAAAGTTAATTATGCCCTTGGTTACAGTCCTGTATCTAGGTCTAAAGCTGTATTTAGTTTCTTTACATGGAGAAAGAAATGATGTACACTTGATTCTGGTGTTCAGAATAAATTGTTTATGGATGTGTAGATATATTATAATTTGAATGGTGAAAGCAGCTGCATTTGCGGTGATATCTGGCCCTCTTCTGGCCTAATCTGGAATAACTGGGAAATTACCTGTTTTGCTCAGTGTTTTGCTCAGTGCATATTTTCTAAGGAAACATGGCCTCAGGACAGTAGAAATCCAGGCAAATCACCTGAAAATAATGGGCTTTCCTAGGCTTCTTATGAGGTACTTTCCTTTCTTGTAATTAACTACCACACCTAGTAGAATTTTTAGAGACGAGAGCATGGGGAAGCCTGAATTACAGAGGTGAAAAGAATCAAAATCCTGCATAAGAAGGTTATGCTACCATTTCCTATCACCAAGGAAGTTTTTTTTTCATATAAATTACTGTATATCCTATTTATGAAACATGCCAGTGGAACTTTCTTATACAAGTGAACCAAAATCACATAAAACGCGTGTTGCTAACTCCCACTGCTGGCTTCAACAGAGCAGAAGTGCAGTGTCACTGTATCAATCACTTAATTATTTAATCCCAATTGCTCTTGTGATGTCTTGCGGAAATGGATGTCATCTTGGAGATTGCATAATATAAACCAAGTTTTCCATAGCTTTCTGCCAAAAAAACCCCAACAAAAATCCAAGAAAAGTAAAAGCATGACCCCAGAGTCCCTGCCCCCATATGCTGCAATCTCAAAACATACTGACATCTATTCAGATTCAGAACTAGATTTCATGTAGCTCCTTGACATGTAGCTTCCTTAAATACAGAAAGTGTGGTGGTTCCCACAACATCCACAATGAATCCTTCATGATGATAATTTGCCAAAGAATCATCCATACCAAAATAAAGCTTCTGAAAGATGAATAATTTTGTTACGAAAAACATGATAGTGAACCCAAAGTATTACAGGAAAAAGCCCTACATGCAAGAAAAAGCCACATGGAATTCAGTATCAGAGCTGTAGTTATTTCAGTGAGAGTGCGAATGCTCCATTGCTGAAAGGCATCAAAAAAGGTGCTTTGGGTGTTGGAAGGAATAGGTCTGTCAGTTGAGAACAAGCACAGAGCTTCCTAAAAGGGAAAAAGCAATAAGCAAAAGGCTGTTTTGGCCCAAAGGACTTTGATAAACTTTTGACAAAGAAATAACTTCCACTGTTAATAAGAGAAATTTTGAGAATTGGTTGATAGCAGACACTTTCCTAAGGCCTCATCTTTAGGAAAAAAACATGCATTGATTTTAGCCTTCTCCTTGGAAGATGGTTTTTTCAGGTACATAATATACAGCATATTTTGATGGACTAAGAGGTGACACTTCATGTAGATAATGATTTTGTTGGAGTGTGTGTATGTTAAGAATTTCAAAGCCATCCTGAAAACAGCTAGAACAGCAGTGTTAAGGCTGAATCACAATGCACAATATAAATATGGGGAATATAGCGCTCAGGAGAGAAGTTAACCTGAATATATTCTTAGACCTGCTTGGCTGAGCCACTACCTTTTACATAAAAAAAGAGGAAGAAGGATTTCTATGTAAAACAAACTGTTTAAGCAAATGTTTGCCCAGCCTGGATTCTCAAAGCAGCAACGTGAGAGCAGTACTTTTGCAGAGGTTATGGGATGGAACTCTTGGTAGGGATTTAGAAGCTGAAGAAATTGGTCAGTTAGGACAAGACTGATGGTGAGGACAAAGCTGGGCTATCCACAAGACTGCCTCCTTTCCAAGAAGGGGAGTGGCACTAGGAGACTGAAGAGATTTTTCTGACACCTGCCTGACTGAGTGGTACTGATACCTCAAGGCCTCTGGATCCTGTGCCAGGTCTAGGATTCACTGAGCATTTCCAGTCAGGTTAATTAAAAAAAGCATTAACAAAAGTCTGAAGAAGACCCCTTGTTAAAAGTTCACCTGGGGAAGGTGATCTGAGGAAATGCGTCTCTAAAAAGCCTCAGTTCTTCGCTCATGCAGATGAGGTGCTGTTGAGGAGCAGAGTAAGGAAAGCAAATCTCAAGTGAATCTCTGGTTCTGAGCGACTAAGAATGGCCAGTCCATTGTTGCTACTATTGAAAAAAGTTTTTATTCAAATGAGTTGCATAAAACATATTTACTTACAAAGGAAGTATATGGGCCTTACAAACAGACAGCATTTCTTAGCACTGTTTTGAGTCTTAGTAGTGTAGTAGTCCATGTACCAGACCCTGCTCCACAATTTCGTTGGGTGGTTGACAGCTGCAGAAGACACAATCCAGAGAAGAAGGCACAGCAGCCCTCTGGCCCATTTGTCTGTCCAAATGCATTTCACATTAATGGGTCTCAAGTAGGAAGCTGGGTCAGTGTTTTTTTACAGTAGGTTTGGGTTAGATCCAGAGCATCAGAGTCAAAGACCTATTTAGCAGACAAAACCTACACAAAATGGATGTGACTCATTGTCTCTGCATGTTGAAGAAGTCAGGAGGGAATTTGTCCCTTTCAACAATCTAACCCAAAAGCTTATTGTAACATAATTAGTCAACTGGAAAAAAAGAGGTGTAATTACATAAGATAATTTTATGGATTTCTGACAGATCCCCAAAGCCTACATGTGAATCTGTGTCCACCTAAGGAAGAGAAGCAAGTTCTGCTCATCCTAAAACTTGAACCTTGGAGAGTTGATTAGTTTTTAAGAAGCCGGCAAGATAAAAAGCAAGACAATTAAAATAAAATCTCCTTTAATAATGCCTTTATTAAATAAACACCTCTTTTGGAGTATTTTCCCAGGTACCTGCTGGTGAAAACTATTGTGATGTATTGTAACATATTATAGTGATCTGTTCCTCCAGGATGGGTGCCACTGGGAAGTCAGAGGATGCCCAGGGAGGGTCTGCAATTGTTCCTGTTCTGCTGTCTGCTGCCAGCTCGAAGCTTGGCAACAGCCCAAAGGCGGGAGAGAAAGGTGATGAGTGAGGCCTCATCCTGTGACTTCCAAGCTAGCTCCAGAGGAATTTTAACCTCACACTTGGGTGTTTTATTTTCTATATTTTTAATACAGATAATGATGTTGTATAAGCATATATCTAAGCAAAGCATGGTACTCAGGCAGAACCGTGTAGCTGTTATTTTAATACACTTAAAGAAAATAAGGAAGATTTCCTATATTCCAAACAAGTCTATGCTTAGTTCACATCATCTCTCGTAACAAAATAGCATGAATTCTTTCAAATCAGTAATGAAATACATTTCACAAAGAGAGCACAATGAGCTTGTTTAGCTTTATTGGTGCCGAGGCCAAGTTTGTACCCGGAGCAAAAGGCATTTGCAGAGCAGCCACACGGTGTCAGTGTGATGCAGAGAAAGAGCCCGGTCTCATTCCTGTGGGTTGGTGAGAAGTCTGGCAGAGCCCTGTGCCAACTGGGACCCGATAGGGTCTTTGTAGTAATTTGGTGTTTCAGGAGTCGATAGTCTGATATGGGTTCAGGTGGGGTATTCAATGCTAGCTAGGATAAATATGAGAATATATTGCTGCACTTCCTATACTATCTGTAAACAGCATCATCTACCAGAAATTACATGCTCCAAATTTGCTTCATCAATGAACCCACCTTTTTCTAAATGAACTCATGAAATAAAATAACAGACCAACTTTTGCCTCCTCCTTTTTTTGGAAAAGCAGACAGACAAAATACAGGTGCCAGTGTTTCTTTATTTTCTGTGTAAAGAACAAGATGTTTTTGTGCAAACCTACTAGCCCAAAACTTGTCTTGGTGTGGATGTACAGAGCAAAAGAATATTCAAAGACTGGTTTAATGAAGTCTATTAAATAATCTTAGAGAGATTTTAAGCATAACTGTAAACTATTTGGAAGAAGAACCTGCCACCTCTCACAATCAGCAGTCAACATGCAGCACGAAGAGATTTTATCAGCCAGTTGCTTGTTTGTCTCTGATTTGTGTTGAGAGGATCACTGTATATGTCTGTGTATGGTTGTTAGCAAATATATATATTGTTTCTAAATTGTTTTATCATAAGGTCTGTGGAGAATGCCATGCAGAAGCCAAAGAAAACATTACATAAATAGTCTCTAATTTGCTTTTCAACTGTATCAAATTAAAGTACCCTTAAGGACAGAAGAGTCTTGCTTTATTTATGCATGTAGGAAGTTCACTATTTCTTCATACAACAATCAAGCTTTTACTCAGATAGTCCTTGCACTCTTAAAGCTGGCTGTACTTTCAAGATTTGCCATGCTCATTATATTCTTGCAGAAGTCAGAAAAGCCAGAACTAAAAATCCCCACTGCATACAGTTATGCAAAGGGTAACATAAGCATACTCACATCTGTAGAGTAGAATATTGTATAAGGTGACATGTTTGTACTATAACTGCATCTTCATGAGAATAGCTGCATAATACAGAAAGTTACAGTGAGGATGGCTGCGTGTGTGCTTGCATGTGTATGCGTGTGTGAGGTTAGACCTCACAGAATATCCTTACTCGAGACGTATTCCAAGTTGACTAGCTCTAATTCAGGCACCCTCTTGTGAAGTGGAATAACATTGCAAATGCTTCTCTAACAGCATTTCCTGGTGTCTGTAATCAAATGACTGTAAAACAAAATGGCACTTCTAGAGTGCTCTTTAGTACTCCTGTAGGTCATCAGAATAAGCAGCAATGCTGTACCTAACATTGCTTTCCCTTGAAATACTGATCCCAGGTGATTTCTCACAGGCATTAGCCATGCTGGGATCCACTCAAGATCACTGGCTGGGGCATATTCTTACCTATGCAGTTCTTTCCAAAGTGACTACTTATTGGCTATGGAGCTGTGTCTGGAAGGATCAATGGAAGGAAAGAAATATTTCATTTCTGTGCCATTGTATGAAGATCTTTTGAGGGGTGAAGAAAAACCTCAGTTGAGCAGATTCCCCCAGATGGCAACTACAGCGAAGAGGTTGATGGGGAAACCCACTGAGACATTCTTGGCAGCTCCCAAGGTAAGAGGAGCTGGCTTTCTTCATTAACTCCTAATACATTCGATTTCAGAAGTCTGATCAACTCACTGACCTTGGACTTTTTAACCTCACAACAAGCTTAGAATTAGAACAATATGTATAAATGGAAAAGGCCAAATATGACTTCTCACTTATTTCCATTGCTCTGCATGTTTGTTCTCTTGTATATGTGGTGTATGAGAGCATGAAGTCAAAACAAGTGCTCTTTTCTACTGAGATCAGTGAACTTTAGCACTGACCTTCTTTAGGGTAGCAGAATTTGGAAAGTTGTAAGAATAGATACTGTCTCAGCAAGACTCTGTACTTCTATTCTCTGGCTTTACTGGGTGTAGTGGTCTTCAACTGTTCTCATGCTTTTCATCAAATATGCATTTCTGTCTTGATTCTCTCCTGATTCATGGATAAGAAGGTGAAAACTTTGCACAGTAGTATCTTGCTGTTTTGCTCTTGCTGTCTGTGAAGCTGACCCCAAAGGCACAGTTGTCTGTTTAGATGATCTGTTTTCTCTCATTTTATGATTCCTTTCCTCTTGCCAGCCTCTCCACCTGAGAATGAAGCTGTATGACAACAGAGTATTACAGATGTCGGCTGGGCTGTACCTGTTCTTGGATCAGTGAATGGCTCAGTGCATGTGATGTAACCAAAGCCTGACAATTAGGGCAGGGTAAGTTCCTTCAGAGCACAGTATGCTAAGTTAGAAAGCTCATGATGAGATGAATCTCATCAGAACACATTAAACATCTTCTGTGGGAGTCAGTGCACCCCCACTGCCAGAGCAATGGAGGGTGCACTGGGGAGAGCAGCCCTATTGTAATCAGTGCTTCCCTGCTAGGGCAAAGAGAGACACCTCCTCCCAAGATGCCTTGTGTTAATGCAGATCTCTGTACCCTGGTTGGCCCGTTGGCCTCCCTATCCCAGCAGTCAGTCCACTTGCCTATCATTCCCTGCTAGACACCCCGGTTCCAGAAAGTTCTGTAGTACTCCACACCCCATTCGTCCTCTCCCCTCAGCCACTCCTTCAGTCCCTCTCCATTGGTCTCTGCACCCTGGTCCCTCCTTTGTACTGCTCTTAACCCTCAGATTGTTGGTCCCGAGTGCTCTCCCCGCCCTGTCCGGCCTCTGGATAAAACCCCATGTTCACCTTTGTTCTCAGTTCTTCAGCTCTTGGCTTCCCTTTGAGGCAGCCTTAGTAAACTGCCTTGGAATACCAACCCAAAAACCCTTTCTGTCTAGCTCGCCAGTCTGTGCGCTGCTCTGCTGAGCAATACAGTTTAGCAGAAGCACTTGTGGGTAAGGGACTGTCAGAGCGATGCTGAGCGAGTCTGGCAGACCCAGCTGGGTCAGCCTCAAACACTACCACTTCCAGCAACCGCAGCTGCACAGAGCGGAGCAGCACCTGCACCACTGCAGGCTCTTGCAGCTGCACAGGCCGATTCCTTTGTGGCTGTGCCGCCCTGCTCAGAATGCTGCTGTAGTGCTCAGAACAAAGCTGCCGCCGCGCTGCTCTGCCAGAAACCGCGGCTCTGCCAGTACACGCAGCTATGCCTCCGATAAAAGCCACGGCTGCCTTGGCGACGTGGCACCAAGTGGCTTTTTGCTGCGGAAAGGCTCTGAGGACCGTGCGGCACTATACCGCTGCCACTGCCCCTCTCAAATGACACCGCAAGTGGCGCCCCAAACATGGACCTCTCAGAGGTTCCCAGAGAGTGTCTCCAGCAAATTTTTTTCTGCTGGACTTAAGCTGCCTCCCGGCGACGCTGCACTGGGAGGACCAGCCCTGATTTTTGCTTGGGACCACTCCAAATGGCATCTGATAATCCTCCACTGAACAGAGGACCGGCTGGACGCTGATGAGCCCCGCCGAGACATTTGTGTTGGCCCAGAGTGATGAGTGCAAAGAAATCTTAATTTGTGGGTCTTTTTCTCTCCTTTTTCCTTCTCTTTTTCGTCTTGTAGTTGGGAATCGGGGAAAATCGGATCAAACCTGTCCCAGCCCCAACAGGAAGTTTATATCCAAGTTGTGGTATTCCTTCAGAGGGGGAATTTTAAATTTTCAGACGGAGAATTAAAGCATTTTATTGTTTGGCTGTTTAAAGCCTTTCCTACTGTTTCAGGGGAATGTGTTCTTGATCGGGGTTTTTGGGATCGAGTTAATCAAAAGTTATGTGACAATCAAGCCAAGGGGGATTTTTCAGTGGGGAAGTTTCTTCTGTTGCTTTCTGCTATTACTAACTTGCTTAAGTTCACGGCGGTAAAGTTGGATGGCCCCAGTTCAACTCCTACCCCTCCTTACTTGTGCCGTTCTCTTCACCCCCCTTCCCTAACTAAGATGGAATAGGGAGACAGATCCTGCCACAAGGCACAGGGTTGCTACCGACTTCCTGATGCTTCCCTGTCACATCTATCCCCTTCTCAGAGCGGCACTGACCATGCTGCCCTGAGTTCTTCCCTAAACCACTCTCCAAAACCCTCACCCCCAGTTCTTCCATTGAGTTCTATTGAACAAAATGGTGATGGCCACGTGGCCCATTCTGCCATTTTGTCTTCTTCCCATTGTCGTTTCCCCACCAACTCTACCTCCTTACAAAATGGCAGCAGCCACATGGTCCGCTTCGCGATCTTGTCTTCTTCTAAACCTTGTTTTCCTGCCAAAACTTCTTCCTCTCAAAATGGTGGTCAGAGCTGTCAGTCAAGCACGGTTCCCTCCACCCCTTGCAAACTCCCCCTTGCGTTTCCCGCCCTTCCTGGTTTCTCCCCTGCTGCATCAATGGGTGTAACCATGTCGGGTCCCTCCTCTGTCTCGGTTTGGGAGATAAAGGTGTTCAGGAGAAAATGCT
>VYZT01051497.1:0-44595 GCA_013400735.1 Pomatostomus ruficeps | reverse complement strand
AGCTTCAGTGGTTGCCTCCCAGCTGTAAGTTGTCTTCCAACATGAAAATAAGCAAAGGATCCTTATTTACTTCCTGTATCCTGCTCAGGGTTTCATAGACCCCCTAGACCCCCTGTCACACCCTCCTGTTACTGCCTGCTGTCCTGAGGAACATGCACCAACATTGAAGCCTGTCCATACTTTCCTTCCATATCCCTTTTGAGATGAGGGGACCAGACTGCACAGTCAAAATCTAAGTGCACCATGGATTTTAACAGCACATGATAAACACAGAATCACAGAATAATTTGAGTTGGAAGGAACCTTGAGGATCATTTAGTTCCAGCCTGGCGCCTTGAACACTGACAGGTATGGGGCATCCACAAGTACCTTTGGCAGCGTGTTCCAGGCTCACCACCCTTACATTATTTCTTCCTAATATCTAATCTAAACTTACCCTCATTCATCTTAAAACCATTCCCACTTGTCCCATCACTACATGCCCCTGTGAAAAGTACCTCTCCATCTTTCTTGTAGGCCTCCTTTAGGTTTTGGAAGGGACTCTAAGGTTTCCCAAGGGTTTCCTCTTTTCCAGGCTGAAAAATTCTAACCCTCTCAGCCTGTTTGCAGAGGAAATGTGCTCCAGCTCCTTATCTTTGTGACCCTCCTCTGGACCAGCTCCAACAAGTCCCCTTTATTCCCCATTCTCTCACCTGATAATTAATTATTTCTCATTCTCTCATCCGATAATTAATTACTATCTGAGATCCTTTTTTGGTATTACTATAAATTAATATTACAATCCCAAACATACTTCCCGTGGAGTAGCATATGTAAAGTTCGAGTTATTCCCCTCTCTCAACACCCAAATACCTATTTATCAACATTATGGTAGTAACAATTTGCAGAAATTTGTAATAATAGAAAGCTTAACTTTGAATAGCGCTGTTTAAAAAATGCTGTAGTGGTTTTGAAAAGGAAAATTATGTCACTTTCCATTAAAGACTAATCCTGCTTCTAAAGGTACAATCACTACTCTAGTCCCTAAAGTTTTAGAATTACCTGTATCCTTGAGTTATACACCCCCAGAGAAACAGTGCCAATACAATTTTTCCTCAATACACTTTTTACAGACATTTTTTTGTTATTTACAGAAAACATGGTTGAAAAATTTGGGTGGAGAGGATACGTGTGTGGAGGGAAAAAGTCTTGCCAAATTCTTATTTCTTTATGTTTGCAAACAGGAATTAAAAGACCAATTTAATTGCATTTTAATAAAACATCTACATTGAGGATCTTCTATGCCCTGTCCCACTTCCTGCCCTCCCTCCCTTAATGCAATGACTTGGATGCAAAATGCATGAGCAGTGCAGGAGCCACACAGATACAAAGCTGTCCCTCTACAGGAAGGCTGGCTGGTGCATTCCAGGCAAGCTTGCAGCTCTGCGCTTGGGTTTGGCATCTGGCAGACACGTATGGGGAGCCCTCAGACCGAAAGGACAGTTCTCACAGCAGCAGTGCTCAAGGGCTCACTGTATAAAACACTCTTCCCCGGGCAACAGACACACGGCATGCGCTTAGGAAGCAATCCTGACACCATTCAGTGGGGCAGAGCAAAGTGGAAGCAAACAATCAATATCCATTCTCAGTTAAACGGTTGTAATCCCAACCATTCCCCAGAGAAATTCCCATCTCAGTGCCAATTCCATAAGCCTTTGTGCCTTTCCAACCCCTCTTCCCACCCCTAATTTACCCTGTACTCAGACATTCTATTGACCACAACAACAAATTCCCAGAAGGGTGAACTCTCTAGGCAGCATTTTTTTAAAAAGAGAGATGGGAAAGCCTGCAATGTTGGGATCTCACAATTTTGTTTCCAGCTCAGTGCTGGAGCTGAGGCAGAAGAGATCCCAAGACAGAGCTAGAGCTGCAGCCTGATCCATGACAACCAGCCAAGAAGATCATATAGAATGATAGATTCTACCACCTGCTTCTAGATAAATACCTGGAAAAATTCCCAGGTGTACTGCTTGGTATGACCACCCACACCAGAACCCTTGCTGACATGCTTAGCCTGCCTGTAATCCATGTTTGCAGCCTTGGCCAGCCCAGCTGTGAGGATGGAGCTGTTCAGCCATGCTTTCACAAAGGCTAACTAGCCCTGACCTGCAGGAGCACAAACCAGCCCATGTGCCAGGAGACATCCTTCCTGCCTGGCACTCTGGCTTCAGAGCGTGGCCATACCCCAAAATGTGTGTGGTGTTTCATGTCGGTGAGGGCTGTGCTGTCCTAGAACAGGAGAGGGGGCAGAACATGCCAATAGGCTGTGCACATTTCCTAAAGAGTCCAAGAAACAGACGTATGCACAAAAGGGAAGAGTCTGAGCTGTTCAGGATAGAAAAAGAGGCAAAAGCTAACTCCAAAGAGTTGCAGAAAGATTTTGTTATACTGAGCAAATGCTGGATAAAGTAAAGGTTGAAGAAATGTAAAGTGATGCACATAACAAAAAGCAATCCTAACTTCATATTCACAACAATAGGGTCTGAACAAACTATTTATTAGCTCTCAGAAAAGTGAATTCAGAATTAAAAGAGAGTTCTATTAAAATGCTCAATAAGTGGCAGTTAAAGTGTCAGACAAAATAGAGATAACAAAATAGAGAATAAAACAGAAAATACCTGTATAAATCCAAAGCGACCCTGACTTTTGAATACTGCTTGAAGGTTTGGCCTCTCCCCAAATCTTAAAAAATACACTGTAGAACTAGAAAGGAAAAGGAAAACCAGAGGTATGATATACCTTCAAAACAAGGAACAACTGGATTGCCTACAGCTTTTCAGCCTAAAATACAAGAGGGATGATATGATACAGGTTTAAAATAAAAAATGTTATCAAAAATGAATTCGAAATACATATGAACTTTTCTTATTATAAGAGAAAGCCTAAAAAGCATCAAGCCACATCAGCAGGTTGTAGGTTCAAACAAAGAAAAAGCTACAATCTCCTACACAACGCACAGTCAAAATGTAAAGGTAATTACTACAGGATTACGTGAATATTTTTATAGAAGGCAAATGCATTAAAAGCCATCAGATGAGAATTTTGTCTTGGCTTCAAGCAGTCTCTTACTTCCAAGCTGACAGAAACCACATCCCAGGGAAGCACCCCCACTCACCCTCCACTGGCTGCTCCACCAGGCACATGTTGCTGCTAGACCTGTTTAATTTGGTTAGGTTATTTTTATACTCTCAGGGAAACTGCATTACTCAAAGGAATCAGCAAAGTTCTGCAGCTTGCATTCACAAAAAGCACAGAGTGAAGATGGACTTTACTCGAGAGAAGCCTCAGCTCTTTGTCCCACTGAAGGGAAGAGAATGAAGAGTATCTTGTTTTTCAGTTATTTCTGGATAGGCCATAAAGCTGTTCTTAGTCACAAACACATATTTCAGCTCCAGTTATAAATAACATATCAGGTAGCAACTAGTTAATTGATAATCCGTTAATATTCATCATTCAATAAACACTGCTGCTGAGTTGAGTTGACAAGTTATTTCTCCTCACTTCTTTCAATAGCCTGCCTTACAGAGTTCTATAATTACAAATGACTTAGTCCTAATTATAACAACTATTATTTGTTATTAACTGGCAATCATTTTAGAAATCAGGTATTAAAGCAGCTGTAAAATAACTTGTGCATATTTTATTATTCAATTTAAGATAATAACCTGTGACATTCTGTGCCTTTGCAAATGCCATCTGGAAGAGCAAGTAAATTCTCACTACATCTGACATCAAAAATGTATAATTTTTCCAACACTTTACCTTCATTTTTAACTATCTGCAGCAAAGCAAAATATTTTATTATCTCACCACAGACTGCAATGTGGATAAGGGGTTTGAGCTGGGAGTTTGAAATTCTGCACATAAGGGTACATAATGTCTATTACTGTAAGGTTGCCTGAAGCAAAGCAAGTACGTCAAGCACTCACTGCTAGTGAGCTTTTTCTGATTTGACATGTCCACACCGTGCAGTGGAAACAATTGCAGAGACCTCAGCTACTGTCTCATTCACTTCAGCTCACACCAGAGCCAGGTATTTGACTGCCACTGCCAATTCACCCCCTCTTTTCTTTCCTGCTGTCAAGAGGCTTGGACTACGTGAGAATAAAAGGCAAGGCCCATTTATTCCAACTCTCTGCTGATCTGTCTTTCAGTTTTAAGAGAGAACACAACAACAGCTGCACAATTTAACAGCAGATAAGAGAGAACTGTGTGTCACACATCAGCTGGCTGTGCCTACACGCAGGGCACACAGGGCCCTTGGGTGTCTTGTCTGCAGGGCACACCTTTATAAGCGTTCCTTAATGCCTGGGCTTCCTTCAGAAGGAAAACCCTCACAGGAGTTCTTTCATGCTTCATCTTTGTCTTCGGAATACTGGCTGAAATTTGTTTAAGCTTAGTCCCAGGATGCATTGGGGAAGGGAACAGTTATTGCACCTGCAGCCCGTGCCTTGTGAAAAACCTGCTACACCCACAGTTTGGAGCCAGCTGGGTGCAACCAGACTGGTCCTCTGGGAGCTCACTGCTAACAGTAATTTGCCGCTCATACATGCTCAAATGCCAAGTGTTATTTAGACTTTGCACAGGAATGAAAAGAAAACAGAAAAAGGAACAGCAAAAAGTGGTTTCGGGCATGTCTCCCTCTTACCTTGGGGCTCCTGTTCCTCGGGGACAGAGCCAGACTCCTCACCTCTCTCAGCACACCCCTCCAATACACAATACAGCTGCCTGCCAGGGAAAAGAGACTTTGTCCCTCGTGCTTAGGTGCCAGCTCCCTCAGGTGCCTCCAGGCAGGACCCATACATGCCCTCGCCCCCACAAAGCCTCTATCACTTCCTGTAACTGTGGCTACCTGCAGGGCAATGGCTCCACATTCACGAGTCAGTGGAAAAGCCAAATATTCAACAACATGTACAAGGTATTAGTACTAAGTCCAGCAGGACAGGAAAAATTGCAGAGAGAAATCTTCAAAGATCTGACTGAATAAACACCTAGGTTAGGTTAATTTTGAGAAAAGTGGGGAAACCCAAAGGAGAGCATAGCAGCTATATTTCCAGTTCCCCATGTCTTTCTGAATAATACTGTTATTTATAAGCACAAATCTTCTTGGTTTTCTTGTGGCATAAGCAATAATGAAGGAAAAAGGTGTAGGGGTTGGAGGTCTTTCACTCTTTATCATCAGAGATTTTATAATTCAATGCTGAATTAAACTCAGGAAGAAAAAAAATGGGGTTTGTGTTTTTTGCATTTTGGGTGGTTTTTTTTAAGAACCTGATGGAAATGACCAAAGTTTACAGTGTGCAAAGTGCCAAATCATCTTTCAGGGCAGAGGGGAAGAGATAGCAAGCCTTGCTAAGGGACCTGCACGGTTACATCTCATCTGAACACCCTAGACAATGCATACAAACCCCAGACTGCACAGTCCTATATCCACTGCTGGCTGATGCAGAACTCCCATCAAGTCTGCAAATACTTTGTCCCTCCAAACTTTCAGTGGTACGTAATGCTTTAATGCCAGTATCCCTAGCAGCTAAATGCCTCTTGTTCTCAGCAACGCATTCTCCAGATCTAATCCTCAAGGGACCTGACCTACAAAGCCTTCTTCAAGCCAGAGTAGGCTTACTAAAAAACCAAAGAGGCAAAAGCCTCTTTCAGAGAGCAGCAGATTCCTATTATCCCAAAGGCTGCAGGAAATGGATCTTTCTTCAAGTAAGTGAGAGAAAGAATCAAACCAGCAGGACAGCTCCCAGAAGCCCGATATACAAGACTGACCTAAGGAACACCTGCATGCCTGTAATGTCTGAGGCATTTGTATGGGTAGCTCCTTTTCCTCCAAATTACACTTCACTTATTCTAAATTAAAGGTTACACAGTACATCCCTGAGTTACAAAATTACAGATTATTATTACTAATGTGCACACTATTTAGTTATGAAGCTTCGTCTTAGACATTTAGAAGTCATTTTCAAGTCAAACCCACAAATTTTAAATATATTTGGCTTTCACAGAAGAAAAAAAATGAAAAGGTGCATTCTCTTTTATGTCAGGACTTTCGTTAAAATACATTCATAAAGGCTCACCAAATGCACAGTAAATATTATAAGCATGTTTCTTGAGAAGTGGATATTATATACATCAACATAAAGCATGATTTCAGGCAACCTATTTCAAGCTAGTTTATCTAAAATTGCATTAACCATTTAGTCACCTCTCATGAATTACATATAAGAGAAACAAAGTATAAACTATTGCTGAATCATGATCAACATAGACATCTGATTTAACGCTTAATTTACTTTCTACAAGCTTGCTTTGCAGAGAACTCTGCTTAGTATGCCAATAACCAGCACAGCTTTGTACTGCAGACACAAAGACCTCTATCCCAGGTCTCTCCCTGCCATCACTACTCCACGATGAAAGCAGGCATTGTACCTGCATTCGGGACAAAGCTCCCTGCAGGTCAGAGCTGGTCAGGAATCAGCAGACACCTCCTCTGGGACCTCATTGCCAGCAACAAGCCACCATCCACACAATCTCAAAAGCCAAGTATTACTGCAGCTTCAGCAACACCTGGAGCACCAGGAGCAAGCACAGCTGCCCAATGGATGCAGTGAGTGACCACAGCACAGCTACTGCTTTTGCCTTAGCCAGAGCAGAGTGCCAAGAAGCTGTGCTGGATCCTGCTGCTGCCCCTGGGAAGAGACTAGTGTTAGGCTGTCTCAGTAAAAGCAGGAGCACAGAGTCTTCAGAGATGAAAGTCTGAAATGATTTTTAGACTTTGTTAGTTTTTGAATAGTGGACAAACTCAAAGACTGAATGGAAAATTTAAGCAAATGAGACTACAGCTTAGCTAGCCGGCCCACAGTTCTGGGTGCTGCATGGAAAGACTGTGATGGTCAAAACTTCCATCAACAAATAATGTGTTTTGATCACCTACAGCATCCACTTGAAGGTTGCTATAGCAATAATGCCTTATCCCCTTTTCTCCTTCAAAGCTCCAGCAGCAGAGAACAAATAGTGTGCTGCCTGAACCAGAGTCAGAGCTAATTCTGCAAAACTGTGCAGGAATCAAAAAGCCATTTACCTGAGCTCTTCTTCTTCTTTTTTTTTTTTTTCCTATCATTGTTGAATTGCAAGTCAAACATTCACTAACTGTCCTTTCTTAGTCTTGGAAAACAAAAAAGCTATTGATTTTCAGTACTTTTCTTGTGTACTGAATTCTTGCTCCCATTAAAACGTCTCCAGAAAAGCAAAAGGTTTCCTACTGTGTTTGCATCCAATGTGAGCTTGCATGGAAGCATTAATGAAGGGTAATAAAAGACCAATAAATGTTGTGTGACAGGACTTGCAAAGTGTCAGCTCAACTGGTTTCTGTTTCTTCTGCCTTATCCCAGAAGATGGAGCCAAATGACAAAGTGTGTGTGGCCCCGACAAGCTGCACGTAGGCACTGCTGAACAAAACCTTTCCCAGTGAAGGTAAGGTTAGTCTCACTCAAGGGCTCCCATCGCCAAGGTTGGCTGGGAAGGCAGTCAGGTTTCTTGCAGATACTTTTTTTTTTGTGCATGTCGCAGCTGTTTTATAGCTCTTTGAAAAGAAGGGAGGCCAACTAGATCAAGGTCAGAAACCTACATTTTCAGAAAGCTAAATGAAAGGCAAAAAACCCCTCACCAAACTTCTCCATAGACAAAAAGAAAGCTTTATTTGTGACTGGCAGCACGACAAACCTATTTGGTAGCCTCAAAAAATAGGTTTGAAAGTCTAACACATTACTTACTCTTGGCTGGTATGTTATTTACAATAACAAAAAACTTTAGAAAAAAGCTGGAAGGAGGAGCTTTCTGTAAATATGTTGGAAATGAGAAGCACGCCCTGTCCTCACATTTTTGTGATTCCTTCCTGGGAGCAATTAAGAAAGCCATACTGCAAGAGCAGCCTGGCTGCAGTGGCATTTAGGGTTAACATAAATCACTCAGAAGTAATTCAAAATGCATCTTTCATTTTGTACAACATGAAGCAACCTTGTTTCTGAGCAGAAGCAGAAAGGGATGAGCTGGGGCGGGGCTGGGAAGCCAAGGGATTGTGTTCCATCACAAAATACTTCCTAAATACTTCCCACAGATCACTGAAGAGGAGAAATGTCCTGCTTGGCTGGGAAGTCAGATAAGGTTCAGCCTGAAGCCCAGCATTATTAGAGGATGGCATAATATCAAATTCACTGATTCCAGCCTGGACCGTTACGGCCAGTTCAACCTTGATGGATTCTGGCTTTTATGGGATAATGTTGTTCTCATTATAATGACACTGGGCCAAGTTCTCTCTCATGCAGAAACAATTCCTCTCACCTCCAATGACAAGACCAACGAGTTATTCAGGACAGTATGAGACGGGAGGACCTCCTGAGGAACTGCAGAGAAAGAACATCTAAGACTCAGTGACTGGCCAGTGGCAGGCAAAATACAATGCACACTGCGAGTGGCACATGGGGGGAAGAAAACAACCCTAATTTAACATCCAAACATTGATTTTCCAGCTAACTCCATTTTGCTGCAGCTGTGCAGCATGAAAAAAAAGGTTCCAGCTACATGACAGGACAAGGCATAGGTGAATGATACCTAGAAATTCAATAGTTAACATAAATATTGTCATTATCACATGTAGGTTTTGGATTTGTAAATCAGTTCTGATTCTCATTTGGCTTGGATCCTATGACAGAATCTGAAGAACAGGACAATCTAAAAAAAAATTTATGTTGGTGAGACAAGAGAATGCCTTGATTCAACTGCATATTCAGGCTCTCATTTTGGGTTTATGCTACACAGAAAGTAGAAAGCCTTTAAATAAAGAAACACTCTGTTTTTTTTTAAAGGTGAGCAAAGCATCAGCTACAGTTTGGAAACAAATGCAAAATACCAAATGAGCTGAGCCTTGCATAGACATAAGGATGTTGATAAACCCAGAACAAAGGCAGAGGGGATCCCTTAAGTCCAATGAGTTATTTAAAAACCCCAAACACATGGGGAGGGACACTTAGGACAAAGGAAACAACCAAGGCCACGGATGCCTGTCAGTCCTTTCCATCTGCTATACATTGGAAGAGGTGCAAAAGTAAAATATCCTGCAGGAAGCAATTGCAACTGAACTCATGGAGTACACAAAGAAACATGTCCATTGCTTAGGGAGTTTGCAGAGGTGCTCTGTGACCAGGTTTAGCTTTCACATTGCATTTTGCTTGGGCTGATGGGATTTTTAGACGGGCTAAATCTCAGGTATAATGCAAATAAAACCATGGAAATTTCAGGCATGATAAAACACAGGGGAGGAAATGACAAGGAATTCAAAACATAGGGTTTGGTTTGCGCTAGACCCTTTACCATGCTGATGGATGGATTTGTTCTTCAGCTTCATGGCCTCAATACTTCAGATTCTCAAATCCTAGAGATGGGACCAGAATTTCAAAACTGCAGTCCTCCCCGCTTTTAGAAGCTTAAAGATGGAGAATGCCTTTCAAACAGGATGACTATCTGTACAACATCTTTTTTGCCAAAACAAGAGCTAAGCTCTTGAAACCTCTTGGCCCTTTCCATGGGGGAATACAGGCCAAGGACTTAAAATTATATTAGAAGAAGAGTGCATATTTTAAAGAAAACCCAAACCCCACAATTTAGATGGAAAATCAATGATCACACAATTTCAACTTGGATATTTCAATATTTAGTTAACTACAGGGTTAATCTCATGTCTCTGAATTTCTAAATTTCACTCTCTACACTCTAAATTTCAATTTCCAACTACTGGATTTTGTTATTTCCTAGGGTCAAGCTCAAAGCTGTCAATTATCAATGTTTTTGTTCCCCTTAGAGGTAATTATAGCCTACGAGGAAGTTGCTCATTTATCTTTGCTTTGATGAGACAAATGAGAGAGAGCTCCTGGAGTCTCTCTGTATAATGCATATTTTTACAGCTCATTTAACCGTGTGTGTTTTCTTCAAACACCCTCCACCCTCATAACACGTCTAGAGGCATGAAGGCTAAAATGGGACTCTGTAGAGGCATTCCAGATGGGCCCAAGTGTGGAACCAGTGGTGTCTCACATACCACAAAGTCTAGGAGACTGTTCACAAAATAAAAATCAAATGTACTTTTACCCAGAAAGGGTCTTTAGCTCCATTTCCAGAATATGGCATGAGTATCTGCCAGAGAACTGGGTGAACAGTATGGTTGGATGTACAGCTACTTTAAAGCAAAATTGTCCTGTCAGGCAGGATTCCAGTTCAGCTCTTTCAAATTATCAGAGGGAGATTTTGAAGGAGAAATGCTTGACATTCAGGATAAACAAAAAAAATAAAAAAATCTAACAGCTTTGGATCAGTAGCAAGAGCACAGTGCCCCTTCACAGCCTCTCCTGCACAGTTTTGGGTGCCATGCCCCTTTCTCCTCAAGAAAAGGAGAAGGTAATAAAAGCGTATTAAACCTGTTCTTGGTAAATACCACCTCCTTTGAATGGAAGCGACGCCTTATGAATTTCTAAATGAAGGCTCACATAGCACGTGTTATCTGGCCACTGAAGTCTGCCCACAGCTGGTGCTGCTGATAACTAATTTTATGTGGGGAAAGTGAGGCTCCAGAGAGCTTTACAAAGAAGAGGTTCAGTATAAGAACCCTTTGAGTTGAGATCCACACCTGGAGCAGCCAGAGCATGTCAGAAGTCACTGAAGGATCAGGAACTGCATTTGACACGTCCCTCTACTCCCTGCTTCAGTTTCGCAGGCCAGATTATCTGGATATAGACTAGGAAGGAATTTCAGCTTCAGTTCTTATCCAAAGCTTTCGATACACTTTTTAATGGCAAGATGAAAACGCCTAGCACACAAAGTGATTCTTTTCTGTCAGATCTGGGAATTAGTGATAAATTCTGATGCAAGAGCGTAAATAACTCTTTCCATTTAATGATGCTGAGCATGTTAGGCTATGTCAATCATCCCTTGGAAATGAAGAGGAGATGTGATTTGAAATGGCAAGCTGTGTGTGTCTAATCAATAATCTCATTATGTGTCAAGCAAACCAAATTTGATTATCACAGAGCAGCTACAGTCCTCCTCACTGCAGTCGCAACTCAGTTGTCATTCAAATTCCCAGTCTCAAATCCAGCAGGTGAAACTGGTGGAAGTTTATTTATTTTCCAAAGGTGGAGAAATCTAGAAGGTCTGTGAGATAACAGTCCCATGACTACGGTAAACCACAGGAGATTCCAACCTCTAGTGGCGAAAAAAAAGGGCAAAAATGCCTGTGTTTCCTTCTCTTAAAACCCCCCTAGCTTTCTACCATTCTTTGAGGCATCAGTTCTCCAAGACCCTCAGTGTCTCCTTGCACCTCCTTTCACTTTTAAATACAAGTAACTCCCAACCTTAGGTAGGCTCTTCACTTGACCTGTAAAACCAGTAGGATTGTTCAAGCTTTCTAGTTTTAGTCTTCTGCGCTCTCTGTAGCACAGTCCATCTCAGGGATTATCCCTTTTCACTGACCTATCTGCAAATGATCATATTCTGTCTCACTCTGACCTTGTGTCATAACTAAGGGATCTGCACAGGAGTAAGCTCTAAATCAAAGGATGTAATGAGATTCAACAGTATATTCCTACTAAGGATCTATAAGACTTCCTGATATCACTCAGACCACTCACCTGTCTACATGGTTTGCTCCCCTCATTCACAAGAACCTAAGTTCCAAGCTCTGTGCTGCTTCCTCAGTATCTCCATGTACAACAATGGCACCTTTGTTAGGTGTACAATAATGGCACCTTTTTTAGGTGTACATTTAGCAGTTGTGTGCACACCACTGTGAATTGTCCATACAACAAGGAGAGCTCAGACTCATGATTCCATCCATCAGTACAAAATCAGACTTTGCTGCAAGCTACCATTTCAAGAAATGATTTGCTCTAAGGGTGATGAGTCACACTGGCACAGGTTGCCCACAGAAGCTGTGGATGCCCCATCCCTGGAAGTTTTCAAGGCCAGGTTGGATGGGGTTTTGATCAGCCTGGTCTAGTGGGATGTGTCCCTGCCATGGCGAGAGAGTTGGAACCAAATGGTCTCTGAGTCTTTTCCAACCCAAACCAGTCTATCAGTTTATGATTTGTGTTGAATCAATATTAAAAATGATGCTACAAATTCCACAAAACAGTATGCCCATACCTAGCTCCAGCCTAGTTTCAATAAACACATGGTCTCTTTGGAAGCAATACTAGAATTCTTTATCTCCTCTTCTGTAGTGGCAACATAGTGAGAGATTTGTGAAAATCGAGGGATAAAATAGGCTCATTTACATTTCAGAGACTCCGGCTGGAAGTGTTTCCTGTCTGCTTAACAACAACACTGTTTATAACCCTGAGATTAAGTTTTCTTTTGCCCTGTATAAAGCATTAAAAAAGCTCTGACCTTTATTTACTAAATTATTCTTCTAATTAACACTGAATGCTTTTGCCCTAGATAAAGAATTGTTTATTGGATGAGAGCTAAGATTTTAAGATACTATGACTAACAGTACTTTGGGATATAATAAATCAGTGCCTTTTCAGTCATAGGTAGGGAAAAAGTGATCCATTATGTGCTTTCGTGAGCATCAGTTCACCAGCAATCCTGTAAAGCATTTGCCTTGAATCATCAAACCATGGAGCTGAGAGCCAGATTACACACACACGCAGAGGATAAACTTTCTTCAGGAGCTGCAGTCCAAGTTAGGTACCCACAGACAAGTTCCAAAACACCCAACATCCAGCAGCCTCTCTGTCCCTTCCCTTTGCAAAACCACTGCTGAATACGGCTGAAACAGGAACCTTTGGCACATTGTTGGGGCATGCAGCCAGCCAGCAACAAGGACATGGCAGGCTCCTCTTCTTCAGAGCCCTCACATGCAAGTCCTGGAGTGGCAGATCTGTTTGTGGTGGGTTGACAGGCACAATAACTCTTGATCCTTGTCTCCACTTGCTGAGCTATCTCGTGGTCTCAGCACCCCTCCCAGGAGAGCCAGAAGGTAGGGACAATTTGTGGAAGCAACAGAGCAGTGGTAGGGCCATAGTTACAATTCTCCTGTGACTCATGGCATATTTCATTCCGGCTGCCATATGATTTTTAAAGTTCTCCTATCCCCCAGGAAATACACCAGGAGGTTTTTTCCTTCATCCAAATGGGCATTTTCTCTTATTACTTTCTGAAGTAAAGCTTGAGCTTATTTCAGCTCCTGAAGGGACCAGCTGCCCTCAGAAAAGCAGGCAGTTCACTCATTTTCTGGCTGTGAGAGGTGATGGCTGCTTTTGTAATGAGGGGTATACAGAAGGGGCAGGATCTGTTTGTTACTTCATTCCACAGCTTTTGCCATAATCCCCACTGAATTCTGAGCATGTCTCCTTTATCCCTTGTCTTCTTTCTGTTCCCTAACAACCTGGTCCTAACAATCACAGGTAAAACCCAGAAGACCTGAGCAGAATTACATTGTTGTGATTCCAGTTTGGTGACATTGCCCAGAACAACACACCCTGGTTTGAGGTAGGCAAGAGCTTAGGAAGTTAAACCTGTGTTGTGCACAATTCGAAGATCATCAGCCTTTACTCGGCTTTTCTCAACGAAGCATAGGCACTGACTTAAAAAAAGACTTTGCACATTGCACTTCCCAAACAGCAGCCTTCAGAAAATCACCCTCGCTTCCTCTGCTAGGTGTGGAAAAGAAGGCAAGACTAGACTGCTGTGAAGCAGACAAGAGTTTTCCTATTGACAATAGTAATCCAGCCTTTAAATGTCTTACTGTTTCTCTATTCTTGTTTAGCAACTGCAAGCACCAATAGCATTTTAATTTGGACTGGAATACTTAAAACTTTCTTTTCAAGGACTGCTAACATCAGCTACTTTTCCTAAGCAATGACCCGTACTGATGGGCATGTTTGGTAATTAAAATTTTTCCTAATGTGCCTGGAAATTTTGCAAGATTAAACCTTTTCTCAGAGTCAGACTCAGTTTTCTAAGGAATCAAAAGGAACAGAAGTTGCATTTTCCTCATGCTGAGTTCATTACAAAGGTCTTCATTTAGCAAAGTGCCTTCCAGCTTGGAGTGTATGAGCAAGCTCACAGAGACTAATAGGATTATTCCAAGCTAGTAAGGCATGTTCTTATGTATCTTGCTGAAACTTAGAAGAGGCATGGTGTGATGGAGAAGGATCCAGGAGAAGCACAGTTTGATTAGCTGGAGTGGAAGGTGCAGCCAGACTGAAAACATGAAGTCCAGCCTGCACAGTATGCGGGAGGCATGCCACTCTCAGAGGAAGCCATGCTAGAAATTATGTGTATGCCAGCACAGAGGGTCGCATGTCCTGGGAGAGCATGGCCCTTTTTTTGGTGCAATGTGAAGTACCTTCCAGAGAAAACTTGGCGAGGGTGATTCTGTGATGCCAGGCAATATAAAAAGCCTGGGAAAGCTTTTACTATCAGCTGACTCAACTCTTATTCAGCTCCCTTTCTTTGTGTTTTTTTTCATTGACAACATAACTTTCCAGTTAAACTGTCCAAAACCTCTGGAAATGTCTCCAGAACAACTCAAACTCCAGTTCTGTAGCATGCTCACCTCAAACCAGAAAAATTCAGAAAAACCTCCTGTTATTTAAAAAAACACAAAAAACAAAAAGGAAGCCTGGAGCAACATAAACACAAGCTCAGGCCCTGCAGCACTACTCCCCCAGTTCTGATCCTGTCAGCACTCTCCTGCTGTGCCTCAGCAAAAGCAGATCAGGACATAGCTGTGGAGTCTCTGATGAATGCCCTGGGGCTAAAGAAATTTTGCTGATGATTCATTAGCACATTTCTCTGAAGTCAAGTGAAGTGTATGAGAAGTGCTGTTCTTCAAGTTGGGGTTCTCTGCAGCCCCAGTGGTCAGTCTAAGGTCTGAGATCACTTCCCAGACTGGAAGAAGGATTTGGATTCTGGTTTTCCAGAAAAAAAAATCCAACTTAGAATGAGAAACTTTCCAATCTTTTGCATTTTTTTCTATGATGTTTTTCATAACCTGTGCTCAGCTCTATCAAAAGGGTTTTGCCAACCTAGATATCCAACAGGACACTTATCTAACCTTTAATACCCTTCTAAATTTAAGAATTCTGGTCTCTTTAATGCCAATTCTAACAGATTCAAGTGGGAACTAAAGCATGTTCTGAGATATTTTCATAAAGAGCATTGTAGGTATAAGATTTATATACTATTGTATTCAGTACGCTTAGGAAACAGATAATCCTATTCATCTAGCTTTGCCTTATCAACTTACATAGGTTCTGACGTACCAGGCATCTTCAGTAATTGAATAGTGAAATTGCAAAGTGCATACATTATTAATGCTTCTAGGAATAGACCTAGCACTTCATAAAACAGAGGGAGTAAGATTTCAAGGTGATGGCACAACTTGCTTTTAACAGCAGTGAAAAAAACATATCAAGGAATCCAAATACTCCACTGAATAAGAGAAGTAGCAAGCTAAGCTACTTAGAATATGGAAATATCCCAAAGCACAGTTCAATAGAGGAGCCAAAGGTTTTGTAGAAAACATCATATTTACAGCTAAACAAAATATACAGCCCACCCAGAGGAATGAAAGAAAAATCCTCTCCCATCCTACCTCCTCCCCAAGAGGTTCAGTTGGGTTACACCGGCTAAATCCCACAGCCACAAAACTTAACTTCCACACAGAGCATTTTCTCCCCACTGCAAAGCAAAATTTCTCAGAAGTGGCCTTCAGGCTTGTTGTTGTGCCACTGAAAAGAAGCTGGTGCATATTGATAACACCTTATTAAATTCTTAGAGTAACTGGAGTGATTGATTTCTCTTAGAGTCCAAGGAAAGTGGATCTTCAACATGATGATCTTTCTAACAACAAGCAACCTAGTAACTCACTCTGTATTTCACATCCACCTAACAATGTCACTGACTGCTGTTTTGCTCTTCCATGCAAGGACCTGTAACTCACCTACAAGTGCCGCCTTCTACCTCCATATTAAGTATTTTCGACTTTATTCTAGGATATTCAATTATTTGGAATAATAAAAGGCTTTATCCCAGAGTTGGGTTTAGCGCCTTCAGTACACACTACATTTTATACTATAACACTAGAATCCACACTTGAACAGGTAAGAAAGTTTAAAACTTTCTTAAAACAAGCCAAGTCTCCTGTGGCTAGGTCCCATTAATACCTTACAGTGTTGTTAAATACTGTTGTAATAATTTGGTGTTTGTTGAAGGTGCATGGAAAACAAAACCCAAACAAGTTTTTCAGTGAGCAATGAAACCAGTGAATGTGAGTCTCCTACACCTATAAGATGGGTGTTCCAGGACAGAAATTCCGGCACATCCCTATACCTCTTTTTCTCTTGGACAAACTAGTCTGGCAGAAGCTATTCTATGCTGTGGTTAATCTAGACCAAAACTCGTGCAGGTGACACTACTCAGTACAAGAAAGACAGCAACAGAGCTGGCTATTGCCTAACAAGATTTAAGGGCTAAATTTGGCTAATTTAATTCTCTCAGCAAGGTCATTAATCTGCATAGCTCACCTCTTCCATCCACCCGTTCTCAGGAATCCCATAAGAACACTATGACCTTAAATATCCATTTTTCCACAAGATTTTGAAATTATTGCAAGAATTGTCTATCCATATAATTGCCTGAGTCTCTCCTGTAGGAAAGAGATTAAAAAAAATATCAGGACTAAAAACTAGATACCAGCTACCTGAGAGCCTACTGCCAATCATCATCTTCTACAAGTTAACTCATCCCCCCTTCATCATCTATTAATAGACACATATGTGCACATGTACACACACTTTGCTTCTAGTGGAATTTTTGATACCTTTTCATTGCTGATATAAAATGAAACCTTCCATTTGTTTATGGCTTAGAAGTTGCTTCTAAAGTGAAAAACTACTTGCCTCTCCAGAACAGCAAAATATGTTTGAGGTAACATGAAAAATAATTCATGCACTTAGAAAATGATATCTCTGTCATTTTTCTCTTATAGATGAGAAGAAAGTGTCTGAACAAAGTCAGTCAGCTAAACAAAAAGGTTTATTGATTCCAGGATTACTTTTTTCATTTTTGTGATTGGATTTGGGGTTGGGGGAAAAAATCCTGAGAGACCAGGGAGGGAAAAAACCCAAGACATAAAAGCACAAACAGGAAAAAAGAAAAGTAGGCACATTAGCAGAGCACGTAAGACATGGAATGACTAAGTGGGAGAAAAATTACAAGGGACAGCCAGCCTCTATGAAGGGTCCAGACTTGGACAACAGCTCTGCAGCTGATTAGGAAAGAACTGAAGGGCACCAGAGGAGATGGTTCTGTGCTCCTGGTTTTCTGTAGGAACTGCAAAGTGGTGTGTCACCACACTGCCTTCCACCTCCCCATGGGGTATAAAGAGCCTCCAAAGGGGTCTCTTCCGTTAATAAGAAATGGATGATCTGTACTGTGGGTTACCTTCACTATCTCAAAGCAAAGGCTTAAGTATTTTTAGAAAGAATGACCAATTCCTTTATTTGGCCCTTCACATTCCATGTCACATTCACTTTCCCAAAACTGAAATGTGTTGTCAAGCGTTGCAGCTTCTCAGGAAAGGGGATTACTCTTTAAAGTTCTCGGTGGTGCATAGGTTGAAGTAATGAAGAAGGAACCAGTATTTTGTTGGCTGAGTGTCAATCAGACCCACATGGTACAATTTTCCAAGGGACTTACTTGCTTAAGATATTCAGATCCATTTATGGAAATCACTGAGGAGTTTAAATTCTACTGAAGATTCCTATTTGACCTAAGAATGTTGTTAAAAACTGCTTTTAAATTTCAGATAGTGATTGAAACATGGGCCATGGGCTAGCATGGAAAGATGATTGGGACTATAATAGGGTTTTCCAAAGCATTCTACCCTCTTCTGTGCTTTCATTTATCCTGTCAGCCATTTTCTGCATCCTTTATTTACAAATTTTTTCCTCCAGACTCCTTACTGGCCAAGGTGGATCTTAGAATTACAAATCCTTACTCTTGGAGTCAAATAGAATTTATCTGTACCATAAACTTTGGGTTGATTTGATTATGGGTGTTTTTTTGTTCTGGTTGAAAATAAAGATTTTAAGAAGATGAACAGAGCATAGCCTGACATGCCAATATATGACAGCAGGCTCCTGGTAAAACAATCCATCAGGTCCTTGCTTGTGTCCATTTGCAAAGATCAAAGAGACAGCAATGAGTTTCCAAAACACAGCATGTGGCTTTAAGGCCATGAAATCCACTCTACTGCTGCATACTCAAAGTTCTATGGGCATGCAGGTATGTCAATTATTTTCCCTGACCAGCTTATGAAACAAACAGTAATGCCTGAAACGCTCTAACACTGGATCTACATGGTTCCCACTGCAGAGAAGACAGCCTGGAACATACTGTGTCTTACCTTCCTACAAACCAGTTTATTTATAGCACAATTGGCAGAGCACGTCGATTGCAGGAATACAAATGAAGCATGTGCAAATCACCTGCTCCCCCTAAACTCAAAGACCTCTCTGCAGCCACAGAGGTGTGTGCAATACAACAGAATCAGTCAGATGGGATGATCCACTTGGGTTCACAGGCAGCAGTTCCCATCAGGGCATTAAGATGATAACATGGGAGATATTCTGAATGGCAGACATGTTACAAAACAGCAGCAACTACACCACTAAAAATATTTTTCCATAGATACAGGAGTCACTATCCATGGCCCTAGGACTCTCATGTAGTTTATAAGAAGGGTTTAGCTCATGTTTAAGCCTACATTCTTCAATTTTGTCCCAAAGGCAGAGGGGTTGGTCACAATCGTGAGAGTTTAATTAGCAGTGGAGATGTGATGCCAAGATTCTGTATAGTGTTCATAAAAGCACTCGGTTCTAGTGAATTTTCCTTCTCTTGCTAGAGCTGATAAACCCATAACAATGGACCATAAAAATGAGTGAGTCTCCTTCCCCAGCTAGTCTGGCATTTACATACAGCTGCAAAGATAGATAGTGAGAAGGTTTAGACCCAGCTGGCAGAAATGTCAGCTCTTTCAACTCTGTATCTCTATTACATCAAATACAAACAGCATTAGCTCCTAGCTGTGCCAGTCCTTGAAAAAAATGCAAGCATTTGGTTGAAGAAAGATTGGGTAAATCTAATCCTGGACATGGCTGGAGAAATTACAAGGAAGCAGGAGAAAAGAAGGAGCCAGAAATAACTTTAAAAGGCTTCCTTTCACCATGGATCACAAGCTATCAAGATATAAATCTCATTTTACATGTGTCTGATCTCAAGATCACTAGAAGCTGCTTTCTGAGCTCATTATTGATGAGTCCTTCTAACTACAGAGGATCAAGATAACACACCCACCCTCAAATAGAGATGGCAAGAAAATCTCTCCACTTATTATCCAAGATTAGTTTAAAAACAAATACTACTGTGATGCTTTTTCACTCACAGCTCCTGGAACCAACACCTTCCTACAGTAAATGTCCCCCAAACCAACTCAGTGATAATCATTTCATAAGAACCAAATAGTCATTTTTGCCTTTGCATTTGAAAACAGGAAATGTAACTTTTAACAACCCATTTGGGCTCAAAACATCTCCAATATTTAACAATACAGGCTGAATTTTTCTTCTTTTGATTTGTTTGTAGTGACTTTTGTCTCAATATAGAAGCCAAATAAAGGCACCAGTCCCAGGAACAAGTCACCCAGGGACAGTTCTTCCTTTGGGGGAGCACTTTGCCCTGCATGATCAGAGCAGCTGTGCAACCTAAAGAAATTGACACTGATTCTTCATGTACCACTGTTAGGATAGCAACATACTGTAAACAAAGAGTTTTCTTGACAATTTGTCCATACCTGTGAAACTACCTTCTGAAGTTGGCTAGAAAGTTCATGAGCTTCAAAATGCTCAAGAAAAATGAGCAGTTCATTTCAGAGTGCTCTCAAAATTAAGAGCTAAAACCATAGGCTATCCCCAAATACAAGACCTTAAAAATTAGCTCAGAGAGAAGAAAGCAGAGTATTCACACAGAGATTCTGTTTGAAAGGTCACAGAGTTTGATGATGTCCTGAGGACAGTACAGAGAGATTGCATCCAGCTTCAAACAAGAATTGCTTCATTTTCTGACACCCTGGATAGAGCCATAAACAAAAGATAAATATGTGGGGTTTTTCTAGATCCAAACCAACATCTATGCAAAGAAAAGCCACAGTCCATTCAACTGCAGAAACATCACCAACTAGCACTGAACATGAGAAATCTGGAAATCCTGACTTCAGAGATGATTTTTACCTCCCTCAGCACAAGCTGATCAGTCTTACATCTTCACCACAGGACCACATATCCAAGAAGTCTGAGTACTCAGCAGGCCACTGGGAGCCCTAACAAACCTCCAGAGCCACTCCTAGGTTCTGTCTGGCACAGGGAATTCAAATGCTCCAGAAGCTCCTGTAACTGACTTCCACAGTTATAAAACTGAATGCTGCAAGGTTTTGGATGGGGATTCTCCTCACCAGCTCTAGATCTCATCTCAAAGAGTGTATTCCTGTGACAAAGCAGTTCACTTTCAATTGTTTTCTAGAGGCTGTGAAGAGAGGCTGTCAGGGTTTGGGATACTTTTCTTTTTTTGTTTGGCTCTCTGTGTTGGAATTTTTCCCCATTCTAGTTGCTGGGGGGGATAATAGGCAAGTGATTAGTCGCTGGGAAACCTTAATGGTGGGTGATTAAAGGGACAAAGAGTTGGCTCGGAGATGGGTGCGGCTGGCTAGCCCTTATCTGGGACTCCCTGATAGCTGGGATTTTTTCCCCTCAGAGAGGGGCAGGGATACTGGGACTGGGACGAGATAAAAGAGCCAAGCACAGCTGGAGGGTACCTTTCTTTGCTCCTGGACACTGACAGGAGAGGGAGAGAGACTGCTTGGAGCTCCAGGAAGAATCTTCCTCCACCGTGGGCTTCTGTTTCCACCTGCATGTTTCTACCAACTCTCCATCGTCCACTCCAGTGTCTCTAGGGAAGGAAACTCGGGATCCCCAAGCCCCCTTTTCCCCTCTCAGGGGAGTCATCGCACCCTCCCTGCGCACTGGGAGCACCAGTGCCCCTGCCAGCTGTGGCTGTGACTGCACCAAAGGGNGTGGGTTTGTCTGTTCTTATCTGTGGTGGTTACCATTGTTGTTGTTTTGTCTGTCCCATTATATATATATATCTATACATATATATAATATATTAGTAAAGGACTGTTATTCCTCTTTTCTCATACCATTGCCTGAAAAGCCCCTTGATTTCAAACTTTTGCCAATTCGGAGGGAAGGGGGTTACATTCTCCTATTCTAAAGGAGGCTTCTGCCTTCTTTAGCAAATACCTGTCTTTGAAACTGGGACAGAGGCCTTCTCAGCACAAAGGGCTCAGTCCCAGACTCATAGTTCTGGGACTTAGTTCAAAGACTACAAAAGTTTGAAGACTCAGCTTTCTCCTACATATGGTCTTTCCAGATCCTCATGCAGTGGATGGAAAGCTGCTGCTGAAGGTATTTTCTAAATTAGCTGCAAGCATCACTTCTCAGAGAAGCTGAGTAGTAGAGCAGAGGGAAACTGTACTTGGAGAGCAACTGGGTGTCAGTCCAAATTCCTCTTCTTGAATGAGACCATTAACATTCCATCATTAATACTTTATCATATCCTTTCAATATTATGTTAAAAAAATGCCTAATCAATTGTTCTATGTTTCTTCAGCTAACCTGAGAGTAGGAGACAGACAATAAAGCATACTTTGCCATACACTGCAAAACAAACAAATGAAAAAACATTACTCTCTTGAAAGCCATATTTATCTATCAAGTTACTTAAACAGCTTCAAGGCATTTTTATCAAAACAATGTTATCAACAGAAGTTCCTTCTCACCCCAAGCTCTGTACACAGAGCTCCAAGAGTCAGAGAAAAACCATATTTGCCAAAACCCAAGCAACAGATGTCATTCACACAATGCTCTGGGACTGATGTCTGCTTTCATTGCCTGTAAAATAAGATGGCCACCTTTTCCTAGGGTAGGCATTTGACAAAATAATTGTCACTAGCAATGTCCTCATCTACATTCTTTCATATGACCATATGGTACCTCTCACACATTCCTGAAATAGAGTACCCAGGAAAAGCTTCCCAGTGTGAAATCCCACTTGGGGTTAATTCAAACTGACTTTCAGTCTGAGAAGTTTTATGAATTTTCAGGCTTTCTGTAGGACACTCCACAGAGAATCCAGAACAGTTTCTC
The DNA here is from genome assembly GCA_013400735.1 of Pomatostomus ruficeps. Lineage (NCBI taxonomy): Eukaryota > Metazoa > Chordata > Aves > Passeriformes > Timaliidae > Pomatostomus > Pomatostomus ruficeps. Next base: position 22,231 of record VYZT01051497.1, on the reverse strand, counting down.
CTAGGTAAACAGCCAGCTTTATTCAAACTGATGTTAGTCACTGGACCCCTAAGCACAGGGGCTGACAGCTGTATTTTAAGTTTGGGAAGTTTCACTTAACATTAACCTTCTCTTCAAGAGGTCATTGCTAGCTCAGCATGACAGCCAAGATTAAAGAAACAACAAAACCCCCTCAGAGATGTCCAAAAGAAGTGTTTCTAGAGAAATGCAATGAAACAGGACCAAAACAGAAACCCTCAAGGCAAACTTCACTCTGTTTGCTAAAAGGACTACCTCTTCTTTGTTTACTGAATAAACGTGTTCCAATCTACTGATCCATAAATATACAGCAGCTTTTCTTAAAAAGAGAAAAAATAATCCTTTGTACTTACATGCCTCTAGTTGATCCCCACCCCAGGGGATTAAACATATTTCTCTCAGTTACAGGCGCATGGTTTCACAATGAAAAGGAATTTAACAATAAATTCACAATTCAGTATTCCAGGCCAACATACAAGCAATCATGTAAGCAAGTGGTATAAAACTGGAATTATACCCAACAAGCCAGTTATTAATAGGAGACCAGCCTGTTACTTGAAAAGGTTATTCAAGAGGCCAAGTATTCTTGTCCCTCCTTCCTGTGTTTTCAACTCAGCTGAAAAATGCAGTTTTCCCATCACATCTATACTTATAAATGCCTTTCCTCATATTATATGGAAGTTAAAGCACCTCATCTACTTAATATTATTCAAAACAAGGCCTTTCTACAATATATGTGCATATATATGTAAATATTTTCCCACTTAAATGGCAACATTTAAATTAACAACTTTCTCCTCAGTCAGTGAGGTCCATGGCGACAGCAGGGACTGCAATGGCGACTATAGGAAGCTCTGGGGCAAAATGCCTGAAGAAGCTGGGGGGAGGTTCCTGGAGTCAGGGAAACCTGCGAGAGAGTGGAGAGACTTGGTAGGACCTGGCAGCTCTCGCCAGAGAGGCCAACAAGGCCAGGGCAATGCCAAAGCAATTGGGGGAGATATAGAGTGGCTCCAGGGAGTGTGAGCAACCAGGAGTGTGGCAACCAGGACAGCCCATTTTATGGCTTGGTCAAAGGTTGGACTCAATGATCTTAGAGGTCTTTTCTAACCGTAATGATTCTATGATTCTCTCGTTCTGTAAAGTGAAATGCTCACAGGACACAATTATCTCTGCTGAATCCATGTTTAACCTCCCAAGCAAAGAATTTTCAACCTAGAAAAACCTACACATAAATGATCTGAGGTGATCTCTCTCTTGTCAGGACACTAAGGCCTATCTTGGGAAGCAGCAGAAGACTCTCTCCTAACATTTTGAAATATCCCTATCACAACTGGTAATAAGGCTTCATTCAGTTACTTCAAAAGCCAAACCTAAAACTCTGCTGTTTGTAGATACCAACATTTTATACCATTGACCTTTCATTCCCTCCTTTTCTTAGTGAGTATTAAATGCTTCTCAATCAGATTTAAATTTACTTCCAACGACATCTAGACTAATGAAATTAGCTACCACTGCCTTAACTTGATATTCAAGCACAAAGCTATTTTAATGAATGTCAATGAGCAAATTAAATATTTGAATTTTGATGTTGGTGTCCAGAAGCAGAAGAGATTTAATGCTCATCTAAGGAAAAACATGATTAACATTCAGGCCAGACCCAACCAACAAAACCTGCTGAGTGTTCAGCACTGGCACATTTCTAGTTACTTTTGGAAGCGCTAGTCATAAGAGCTATTTGCATATAAACACGTGACAAAACTGACAAGCCAATCCTGTATAATTTTAATATTTGCAGATTACTACAACATGGTTATCACTGAACTGGTGACATGGATGCTGTTGCTATAGGATGTGGTTTGACATTTATATAACACAGGAAGCATTTGCCCTACTAAGCAGGTCAAAGTGTGTGTGAGGTTGCTTTGTAGCAGTAGAGTTTTATATTTCATTTGGCTGCAGCCAAATTCTGTTCAGGACTGAAAAAACCCAAGGCTTCACCTTAGCCTGTCTTCACTCCACATGTGTGTTCTGCAATGATTTGTAGTAGCTCAGATACTTCTCCAGTAAATGCCAGATGCCCACATGTCCTGCCTACCAGCTGTCTTTGGCAGGTCTGCTCGTGGCATTCCTGGCTTACCTGGGCCCTGTGACATCTGGCATTACAGGTACAGATTAGCACAGAACCAGTGGCTGTCCTGCACTGTGGGGCAGCCCTCAGCCTGGTCACAAGAGGAACAGGTTGCTGACGCAGGCACCTGGATCAGCTGCATTGGCCTAGTGCTCTTATCACATACAACAATATGACATAGATCTGGCAGGAGGGACTAACACTGCAGCACTTCAGCCAATGTGGCAAGAAGAAGGGATTCAGGACCTTGGCAAAGGCAGGTCTGCAGTCTTGACTTCTTCAGTCCTGCCCAGAAAGCCAACGTTTCTCTGAACAGGGCTCTGAAAACAGGCATGAATGGATACACAGCAGCCACGAGGAAATGGAAGAAAAGCATGTTTGGGGTGAAGTTTAACACATCATGTTGTATTACAGAACTCACTCAATGGATATCCTTTCTGTTGCATTTTATTATCTCTCACCCTTTAATCAGCAAACACTTCAAAGTCAAGACAAAGAGATGTAGATTTGATCAGACGCTTGATTATCATTGATAGAAGAGGGCAAACAAACACACAGCACCGAGACAAGGTAGAACAAGGTGGTAATTGATATTGTAAACAAACAAATAGGAGATGTGGCACTGCAAATACCGAATTCCATTTCTGAGGAAGCAAAGAGAAAATGCTTTTACCTGGAAACCTGCATGGCCAGGACACAAAATCAGTCACTTGCAGCTAATAAATTGCAGTCTGAATACAAAAACCTAACGAAAAAATCTGAGCGTGAGATGAGGTACTGCCATCCCGAGTATCATTGTGCAAGTTCAAGGACTCCACACAACACTGCTCCTCACTTGGTGCATCCTGTGTTAATAACCTGGGGCCATACTGTTAATTAGTGCTGCTCCCAAGTAATCACTGGGGTATCATTGTGGGGAGTGGCTGTGATGGTGAGAAGCCACTGGCCAATGCTGCAGCCACAGAGAAGCCCTTAAGAAGACTGATACTGAAAGAACAAATAACAAAATCAACCCAAACCCTGGGCAACATCTCTGCTTGAAAGAGGAAAGAAAAATCCTCCCAGCAAAAGTATTGTTTTGAATTAAATTAGTGCTTATTAACGCAATCGCTCTGAATTTCAGTCACTGTCATTCACCATTCAAACGGAGCATACAGGAATAGAGAGGAGAAAAGATGGTACAGCAAACATTTGTTTTCCCATCCTCAGATAATTCTAACAATGTGTCATTGCATTCAGTGCACCAGAAAATTCTAAATTTCCCATTAGAGCTAATTTTGTGGGCTCTGGGGTCAATCTGAGCTCTCTGTTAAGAGACTGTAAATTCAACGACTTCAGTGAAGTCATCCCAGATTTATGAAGGTACATTTGGCCTTTTGACTCCCTGAACTTAATGCCAATTGAGATAATTCTGTGTGTTAAAAAAAAAAAAAAGAGAAAAGCTATGTTATGATCACTTCAACAGCAATTTATTTGAGAAGAAGCTCTGAAAAGAAGTCTTCAGAGAAAACTATTATTAAGTGAGTATTAAAGGAGCTAAGAAATGAAAAAGAAAGTAAAGAGCTAAAGGATGCTCAATTAAGAGACGTTCCAATATAGGCTTTGTTATGAGCTGTCACTGACAGAAACTATGGTATCTAATTGGTAGGGAAGGTATTATGAAAAAGTGGGGAATAGCAGAGCCAGGGCACAGGCAAAGAGCTTTACTCTTAACTTTAATTCATCACGCAGAGTTTTAATGGAGGTACAAAGCACAAGTAATGATGCCTTCCCTCCAGTGCTCCAAAGAACTGTCCCAGAGCTTCACCCTCAGAAATAAGGGGAAACAAGCTGAGGTAAAAACAACAGAAAACAAGAAAACAGGCTGGAGAAAACATAGACCATCTCTCACGTCATATGTCTGAACAGCCTCAGATCCATCCCATCTGATCAGTGCCACCAAGAAACTAACACACTGCTTTTCCTGCAGAAACAGAGCACACAAAAAACACACAGGACCATCCTGTGGGAAACATTAGGCTGGTTTCAAGTGCAATCTCTGTGTCTGTTACCAACTCCTGATGCTACATTACACAAGTGCCACAGATATTGCAGTCACTCATTATATCACATGCCAGAAATTTGGAGCTGCCAGGCTGAGATGCCAGGAACCAGGTGTTTAAGGGTCCAGAGCAGGGAACTTTTGAGTTTCCGGACTGCAGGAACCCCCAGGATACTCTCACTCTTGCAGTAGTTCTCTGCCAACCACTGTGGCCCTTCAAGCCACAGCAACAACCAGGGCTCCTTTGGCAGGTTGGTTACCCCATTTGAAAGTGGCAAAAACAACAACCCCACATATAACCTTGTATTTAATTGGCTGTGGTAATTTTGATGCTAGAACAAGGTTATAATAAGGGATTAGAAAGCCACATGAAGAATGTAATCATGGGGATTCTAAATTCAGCATCCTCCTGGACACTAGTAAGTTAAAAAAAGAACATGGAAAAGTTTTCTGATTTTTACTAACCAAAACACACTGCAAAGCTCACACCCACGTATTTAATTTACTTGGCATATTTGCATTTAAAACTCCTGGAAACTCATGTGTCTTTTCAAATTAACTCAGCTATATAATAATAGGCCAAACACGTCAGTTGCTGGGAAACATCACAACGTCCTGTCTATTTTTACTTCTTTTAGTATCCTTACTAATTTAAAACACCATCATTCATAACAGCATGTTATTCAAATTTTAGCAAGAACAACCCCCTCAGAGGCCAGTATTTGGTAAGTTTCTGTCATACCAAATTCATTTTAATTGAACAGCAATAATGATCACTTCCAGAACCATTGATATGACAAGGAGATATTTGAAATGGAGCTCAGGGTCATAACTGTTTGTTACAAAACTATGAACTACCTACAGTTGGTTTATTTTATAAAATCATTATGGTAGCTTTGCATCTGAATAGGTTTTTTAGCCAGAGGAAAGCATCCCTGTGCAGCATGTTCAATACAATTGAGTTTGTTGATTTGTGATTTTTTTATTCCCTTTCTTTGTGTTCTAAGCTTCTCTGCCTACTGATGCATTACCTCCTCCTGGGCAATGCCCACCGAGTACATAAAGCTGGGATTCAGTTACTTGATAAATGTCAGTTTGATCCCAGGGTATTTCATTGAAACACCTGCCACATAAAAACAATATGCATCTTTTCCTGATGCTGAAAAAAGATCTGAAGTTTAGCCAGCTCCACCCATATACAAACATCTCACCTTAAGGGCAAAATGAGTGAGATTAAACTGATGCCCATTTTGACTGATAAGGACAAAAAAACTACTGGATGTACTTTTCCTGACTTGGATGAGGCCAGCAACTGACCCACACAGTAGATTTGGCAAGGTACTCACATATCAAGACAAGTCACAGGATTGGTATCAATCCCTTCTGACTTCCTCAGCCTTTGAAATAATCGTAAATAATCCTGAGGAAGCAGCAGAAAATTACTACTTTGGGATATCAGAATGAGGTGTGCTATGGATGAGAGGTCAGATTTTAAACATATCTAAGGAGTCGTAGATGCTAAAAGATGCCAAATATGAAAATCAAAGGCACTGCTAAGCCTAATTCACATTGGTCCAAACCTTCTGACTATAGGAGTGGAAGAATTCCACCCCCAAAGACCTCCGAGTCTCAGTAAGACTCAGAAGGAAAAGTTTGACCCCTTATGTCAGTGCTGTGTCAGGAATGCAGACACAAAGATTTTGGGGTCAGATTTAGGCATTGAACTACTTGTAATTTTTACTAAAAGGAATCTCCAAGTTCCCACAGACATTATTTACCAGAGTCTTCAAATACCACCTCTTCTGAAACCCAAACCAGTGCTTTCTCCAAGCTTCCAGACACATTTTTGGAGCTTGAGTCACACCAGTGTGTCTACACACAACCCACACTCTATATCCTCCACCATGGAAGCAAAACTTCCTGGCTGGCATTTTCTCTGAACACTTATTTATATCACACACTATTCATTTGAAGAACTCAGGAGGATTTTTGTTCTCCCTTGTGGAATTAGCTGTGAATGAAATATCAAGATGAAAACATGGAACACACTAATATTGTGCTGCATATAACAGAATAACCTTTGAGGGATAAAATGCAGAAGCACAGAACTTATGTGTACAACTGACTCAGTGTTTTGTTTCTACCTTCCATCCAGCTCCTTTGTGAGGAAAATTCCTGACATTTGTCACTTTGCCTAGGTCAACATTTACCAATTTACTCAGACAAAGTCAATGGATTTGTTTTCTTCCATTTCTTCCACCTGAAATGCTGCTAAATGTTTATCAGTTCGGTGATTAATAAAAAAAAATTCATATCCACAAAGAATTGCACTGTCACTACAATAACTGAAGAATTAAGGAAATACTGGATCTGGGGAGAGATCCTGGATAATTTGGGGATTTTTTAATTTCCTTACCATTTCTGGGATTAATTCATGTGTGACATACATGCATGAGTTTCCACACACAGCACTTTATCTCAGCACATTTTGTGCTAAGACATTTGATTCTCAGACATTGACTGAGAGAGCTGGACACGGTCTAGCACCCTCCGTGGAACACTAGTACCTGACAAAATGGTACTGCTAGATGCTGTTATATTGTTGAGTCTTTTGGTTGAAGACTTTCAAATGCTAAGTCTTTAGCAATGTACTGATAAGGAGAAGTCCACCAAATATTTCTAATAAAGGCTATTTTTTCCCTTTGGGGCAGCAGAAATATTATGGCCCTGGACTGCATCTTTAATTCACAGGGCTTTTCTTACAGTGGTATCAATGTGACTGTAAGGAAATATTTGTGAATATTCTGCATAGCACAACATTATCCATTCTCTTGGTACCTTAGTCACTGCCTAAGACCTGCTGTTCAAAGTTCTGAATTACCTCAAAATCTTGCTCCTTGATGCAGATGTTCCGTAAAGGTGGCTTGGGAATTACTTGATGGACAACTGCACCAGCCTGTGGGCTGCTACATAAATGCATCCACCAGCCTTGCTAATGGAGAGTCTGCAGACACTTCAAAAGCAGCTGTCAGAAAGGCTGCATGCCAGAGTGGGACCCAGCTCTGCAAACCGCACAGGTCACCCAGAACAAGAGCACAGTAGTTGTACTTCCCTCTGATATCCCACCATGCTCTAGCAGACCATAACCACAAGCTGGGTTAGACACTGAGAATGGTAAACATTTACAGCCTGCCAGAAGGTGCTCCAGACAGAAAGATGGCTTAAAAGATGCCTCCTTCCACTGCATTTCTCAAGTATCATTGCTGATCTGCTAAACCTTCTGTTGGGTGACAACTCGCTTCAAAACCTCAACACTCCTTAAAGCATTAGGAGATGACAAACACTCTTTATAGTAGGATAGCATAATAGACATAGGGGTATTGCCACTCGTGTCTGGATTTGTTCATCTGGAGAGGTGGGAATAACAACCCAAACAGAAAGGAAGAAAAAGATCATCTCTGTTAGAAAATTTAAGAAAATCAAAATACTTTAGTAAACAGTAGACTTCGGTTTAATGATTTCACTTAGACAAAGCTATTTCTTCTTAACCAGCTATACTAATGTTCATGTCTCTGCTAAAGAAAAACAAGGGAGAACTACAGCATCCCTAAGGATTCTTTATGTCTTGGGGCCTTTGAATATTTATAGCCATTGAAATAAAAAATGCTAGTGGTGAAAAATGAGATGCTTTAAATTCAGTGCTTTAAACCAGTACAAAATGTGTGCTCTGAGGTTGTGCTGGTCAAGCTCCTTTCTACAAAGCTTTCCAAAAGCCACCAGTTGCCACTCCACACACCTATCACTGATTGCAGTACTGTTTGATTTGTTCTCAGTTTGCATTGCCTTATGTTTTTCTTACAGAAGCTGTAGCTGAACAAAAGGCAACAAGTTTTTTGCCTTGTTCTGGCTACCACAGGACCCATCCAACAGGCTGGGATCACTTCTTTGACCAAAGGACCTGAGTCCCTGGTTTTAGAGCAGACTGAATTGTTACGGTTCCTAGTGCCATCCCATGCTGGGAAGTCCCACATCGGACCCTGTGTCCAGCCTGCTCAGTTTGTTGAAAAAACTGCAGCAAAATCCCCACAAAGGCAAACCAAAAAAGTCTCTAATTTTCTGTGACTCTGAAAGCTGAACAGGCTGGGCACATTGGGTGTGCCAGGGAACAGCATCAGAAAGAATAGGATTGGTGCATTTATAGTGATCTGTGTCACTGTGGATTTCTGGCCTTAACACACCCAGCTGGGGGAATCTGACTGGAGGAAACAGGGATTGAGAGTGACCAGATGGGAAACTTGGAATCTGTGAGGGAAACAGGACTGCAAAAAAGGCTCCGTACAAAGCTTGACCAGAAGCAAGGCAAGATTCTTAATAAATCCTATCCATCACAGGATTTCCACTTAATGTATTCCAAAATCTGCCCCAAGGGTGGGGCACTGCACATGTGTGACGGGCTCCTGCTGAACATCCTGGTTATGAACTCCAGGGCATCATGTGTGCAACTTGACTGTACACCCACATGCGTGCTGTGACAGCATACACGTCTGCATGGTGTTGGTCAAGCTTCCTCTATTCCCACAAAATGCCTCAAATTTATATCCCAGGCTGACCCAGGCCAGGAATGGGACTCACATCTCCATATCCCTCTAAGTTCCATAGGCCCTGAACAAATGACTGTTTGACAGTAAAGTCCCCTCTTCTAGCCCCACCAGAAAATACTCTCCCATCCCCCCATTGCCTTCTCTCCAAACTGGGAAACATTTCCTGAAAGCCCTTCTGTCACAAAAATTATACGTCTATCAGAAAACTATTTTCTGCTTTTTGCTGAGCAGAAATATTCCAAGCAATATGCTCCAGTCCTTCCAACTAACAGATTTACCTTATCCTGTCTTCTCATCTATTTCATATCACTGATTTCTGAAAGTTTCTCATTGTCAATATTTCCTTCTTCCAGATGGTCAGTAAATAGACCCCAAACAAAACAACCCTTGAATTTTCATATTTTCCTCTCCAGCAACTATTTATCCTGTGTAGCAAACACATCTTTGATTATATTCTTAGTGGGACAATAAAAGTATTGCGTCTTATTAAAATCTAATGACACGCAATGAAAAGAAAGTGACAATTGCACAGTGTATCTGTTAAAGAATTGTGATATACTAATCTGTGATGACTTCCAAAGAGAGAAAACGATTTCTAAAGGTGGAAAATGTCTCTGTCCACAGGTTGCTGTTAAGAGTGTTGTGGCTCATGCCAAGATTCCTTTTTAACAAAAGTACACTACTGCACTGAATTGATCTTCACCCACAGCTTTTTTTTTCTTTTTAAAAGTGCTCCATCTGGAGCAATAAATTTCTCTTGCCTCAAACACTAAACCTTCTTTAATCCTACAGACCAAACAACAGGTGGTAGATTATTTTTCAGAATTAGCAGCCAACTGCTAGAGCAACTCTCAGCCCAATTACTTTGGTTTGTGGTTTGAATTTCGTGGCTTAGCGGCAGCCTACATTTCTTACCAGCAGAAACCAACTTCAGTGGACATGTGTCCCCATTTCCCCAGCCCCTCCAAAGGGAAGGCAACTTCATAGCCCTCATGCTAAAGGGAAATACACTTTTGAACATTAAAACCTGAAATGTAGTAAGGTTTCCATTGCAAAATATCAGAAAAATTTTTGAAAATATTCTGAATTTTCCTACTATTTTCTCCCACTAGGCATCAAAAAAGAAAATCATCACACTTTTACTAAAATGGAACATATTTAGATGAGCACTCAATAGAGATATATAGGACATTATTTTACCTGCCTATGAGAAAATATAAAATACGAAGAAATTCTCGATGTCAACTTGACATTAATACTGAAATTGCAAAAACACAAAACCACACTTCAAAACTAAATGCACAGTGTCAGCTCAAGTCAATCATACTTGAATTTGTTCTAAATATGATCAGTAATCAGAATAAAAATCACCAAAGTAACACATGCTTTTAAAATTCATTTCAGGCTGGAAGACAGACTTTTCAGCACATCGGCCTGAAAACACCTTAAATCAGGCCTTTTTGGTTTTTACATTTTGCAGCTGACTTCCTGAAAACATGCCCAAACTTCGTGTTTCCATAGGCCAACTTTTTCTGATTAAAAACATTTGAGACAATCCTGACAAGCTCTAAAACTAAGCACTCCTGAAAATTTCCACTATGGAGCTATTTAAGCCATTATCCCTCGTTCGTATAGGTGCACCCTTTTTGAAGCAGGTTTTCACAGGAATGGCCATTAGGAGTGCTGCCACGGGAGCAGGCAAGCACCAGACTGGCATCGGGCACTCGGGAGTCCAGACAGCTGCTAAGCCATGGGCACCTCCCTGTCCTCCTGCCCTGTATTTCCTTGTTAGGTGACCCGTTTAAGGCACATCCAGGCTCCAATTCATCTCACCTATTAAACACTGACCTCATGATGGGGCTTTTCAGCCTCCTCCACAATGATTCCAGAGGAGGGGCAGCTGCCTGGTTTGAACAAAATGCCAGAGCACTCCACAGTTCATGGCAGAGAATGCTGATCCCCACGTTGGCAGAGCTATCTACAGAAGTCCAACACACTCTCTTGCAGAGTAGTTGCCCACATGGCTGATTTAGGGGCAAGTAATTCATTGAGAATGGCTCATGTGAGATTTAAGTGAAAATAAATGGAAAATAACAGAAAAAGCCAAAATCATTCAAGGCCAAAGATTTTCAGTCGATGATATATTTCCATGAGAGCCTCCCTTCAATTTCAGTTAAATTCACCACTACCCAACCACTGAGAATCACCTGCCTTTTAAAGTTCACTGCCACACTTACAGATTTCTTTCAAGTATATTTAGACACGAAAATAATTAAGGCATTACTATATGTTGGGTGTGTTAATTGAAAAATCAAGGACTGTACACTTCAGTTTAATTAGCAACTGTTTAGTATTTACTTAGGAGCTTATCATGATAGAACTTGTTTAGCTTGCTGCCAAAGCTATTTTTGCCATGCATATTTTCCATGTTGGTTTGAAATAAGGGGAGGACGTGGTGCATTACACACAGATATATACATTAATGCAGCCTGTATAATTTCTGAAGTGATTCTAAAGAAGAGCAACAATGGAGGTGCCACGATTATTTTTGCTGTGCTTAATAAGCACGTGACAAACTCCAAGCCTGATCGCAGCAGTTTGCCAAACTCATTAAGCCTCTCCTCCCTGTCCAGCCTAATGCTCTGCAGCGCCTGCAATAACAGAGCCATCTCTAGATCGGGTTCCAGTTCAGACCCACTCAACATCCTGCTGCTGCCCTGCCCTCCTGGCTTGCTTTGCTGGCAGTCCTCAAAGCACTCCTCTCTCTGCCCCTGCTGTATGTACCCTGGTCCTGCTCTGCCACGCAGGTTGCTCAGCTCCTTGTCACACTGCCCCACCTGTTTAAGGGGATTACTGAGCTGTTTGGTCACCCCAATGATAATTTTTCAGGTGTCTCTATGCTTTCCATCCAGCGTCCACTCTAGACAGGGATCTGTTTTACTCATGACAAAGGCTCTCCAGACATTGATCTAAAGTTTTGATTATACATGCAGCTGCAGAGATACCTGCTCTTTGCATTTTGTTCAATTTCTCCTGCTACCTCAGTTTTTCCAGTCTTTCCCAGGATTCTGTGTCCCTGTTGCCACTTGTGCATAACTATTGCTCAGGGTTAGTCATAAGGACCTTCAATGCTTTTAACACTTATTTTAGCAAATCAGCTCAATATTTATCAGAACTCTCTTTGTTCCTGTGACTACATAATGACCTTGTTTCTCCTCTTTTTTTATTCCACAGACCCATCTGAAATGGTTTCAGCCAGAATGCAGGAGATTAGACCTATTCCCTACAGCATGAAGCAAACTTTGCAAGAAGGGAGATGGAGTGATTTGTTCCCCATATCTGTTCTTGTCAAGGCCTTGCCGCTGAGACTATCAATGAGCTGCCAATTAGTCCTGCCTTATCAGAGCTCAATATCAGTAATGTCAACAAGAGAGAGCCATAAATCTCCAGTTTGATAGATCAGAAAAGGTGTGTAAAGCTGACCTTGGCTGGATGTCAGGTGCCCTCCAGAGCTGCAGTTACCACTCCCCTTCCTCAGCTAGACAGGGAAGAGAAAAATGGAGTGAAAGCTCCTGGGTCAAGATAAGGATGGGAAGAGATCATTCACCAATGAACAGCATGAGTAAATCAAACTCAGCTTGGAAAAAAAAAATTAAATTGATTACCAATTCAAATCAGAATAGGATAATGAGAAATAAGAACAAATCTAAAACCAGCTTCCCTCCACCTCTCCCTTCTTCTCAGTCTCAATTTTACTCTAAATTTTCTCTACCTCCTCCCTGCCCCGCAGTGCAGGGGCACAGGGAATGGGGAGTGTGGTCAGTTTGTCACATGCTGCCTCTGCGGCTCCTTCTTCCTCTGAGGGAGGACTCCTCACACTGTTCTCCCTGTGGCCATCCCACAGGGGACAGTCCACCATTTCTCCAACACAAGTCCTCCTCACAGACTGCAGTTCTTCATGAACTACTCCACCATGGGCCCCTTTCCACAGGTGCAGTTCTGCTCTGGCTTGTGGAGCACTTCCTGCCCCCCCTGCTCCTTCCCTTGACCTGGCGTGTGCAGAGCTGTTGATACCATATATTCGCACTCCTCTCCCTGGCTGCACTTGGTGTTGTGCAGGGGTTGGTTTTGTCCCCCCTTCTTAAACATATTATCCCAGAGCTGTCATGACTGTGGCTGGTGGGTTTGGCCTTGGCCAGTGATGGGTTCATCCGGGATCTGGCTGACACCGGCTCTGTCGGTCCTGGGGGAATCTTCAAGCAGCTTCTCACAAGAGCCACTCCTGTAGCCCACCCACTACCAAAACTGCCAGGCAAACCCAGTACAACAGGCCCTAGGAATGCTTACCTGGAAAGTCAGGAAGCAGCACAGGTCACACAACAACACTTCAGTCAAAGCTCCAGAACTAGTGCCTTGCCTTTCCGTAACAAATTCTCCTGTAGCATCTTCCCTTAGATACTGTGTATTATTTAAAAAACAGTACTGCTAAAACCAACCAGTTTTTCAACACCCATTTCTTCAGAAGCCTGTGCTTTGTGATATTTCTAGACAATAGCAGCAAACATTTAATTTTAATTTTAACCTTAGCAGTAGCAAAAGACCACAATGTGCTAAAAATTGAATACAGAAACAAAAACCCACAAGCACAATATTCAATTAAATTAAATGCCACTTCATTTGTTTTCTCTGAGTCTTGACAGCTCAATACTCAATTTGGGGGAACGGTTCTTTGGTAAACATTTTGAGGAGGTAAACAATCTACTCGCTTTTTCCTTTTTGAAACATTGTTTTCTTATAGCCAGCATTTGCAAGAATGCAATTATCAATTTCTAAAATGTGCCCCCCTTCCCCCCATCATATTGCCTTCTTTTTGAAGAAGGCAGAATGGTGCTTGCTTAAAATGAAATAATCATAAAAGAAATTTTTATATCTCCAGGGAACACAAAGATGACAGAGTCCAAGAGTGCAGAGGTTGAATATGCAGCAGAAAAGGGCATGGAACATTCAGAACACAAAATCCCCTCGGAATCTCCTCTTCATCTCGTAACTGGTGATAAAGAAACAGGACACTCCTGGACTACACATGTATGGCAAGCAGGCAATGCAGCCCTGTCTGAAGGGAGAATAGCAGGAAATACAGGGGCAGGAAAACCCACGCAATGTTCAAAATGAGCTACTCTGGCCACTTATATGATGGCATGGTTTTTTAGCCAGCACAAGACACAACATCAAGCATCTGATGGATTTAGGCATATTCATTCCCAAAGGGCTGCTGAAAATGTGTCGTGTAGCCCACATGCATACCCATGTCAAAATTTGAAATTCCAATAAGCTTATTTAGGGCCCAAATACCAGGAAGAGATTTGGATGCTTCCAATGCCCTCACAGTAAATCGTCTATTGTGCTACTAACTGCCATTGCCATATGCACACCTTCAGGTGAGGGCTTGTACTGCCATTATGTATCTTTATTACCTGCTAAGAGAGAAGCTATTGGACTTATAATTATCCATTACTGGTACCTGAGGGAAGCTTTCCACTAATTCATACTCTTGTCATGCTTGCTGCATCGCATCTAATGTCGTTTTTCTAAATTAGATAAATAAAATATTTATATTTGGTGACCTTGAAAAGAAATGTGGACCACTAGCTCAGGATGAATTTCCTGGAATTCAATAAATATTAATAGAATACAACAAGCACCAGAGCAGAAAAAGAACGACTGATACACCCCTAATGAGTGTGGTGGCATTTATTATTTAAATGACCATTAGAAACACTCTTAGCCTTTTGAGGAATTCAAGCAGAAGTAGTAGACAGATGCTCCTGAATGCAGGAGATTAATCATTCTCTCTGTGCAATGCAGGACCAATTAATTTGGGTTTTGTGTTGTGCTTTTCCTTTTCTTCTCCTCACCAGTAAAGAAAAACAAATTAAAATCTGGATCTTTTTACATGTCTAACTTATGTAGTCAGAAGTACTTCTGTGGCTTCCGGGTGGGAAGAAACACTTCCCACACAAACTCCTGTGGCCTGGCTGCAACCAGTTGGGTTAATTCTCACAAGCAAACCGTGTTAGAGTCAAGAGGATGGGCATGCTGTCATAGAATAAACAACATCCTGATATGCTTGTGCCAGAAATAGCACTGGTGGTCAAGAATGGAAAATGCTGGGTTTTAGGAGATCTCACAAGCCCTGGAACAGACGGATAGGAAGGACTGGCCTTGACACTGAAGTTTTATCGTGCTGGGATCTGGGTAACATAAGTCACCATCACTGGATTAAAATCAATACAGCTTGGTCGTAGACACCAGCCCAGACCATGGCAGACCACTGTCAAAGTTGAGATGAGAAAGAGGGGGGGGTATATACATACTTCCCTTTGAGTCTACAGCGACTGGCCCCAGCATAGGTCAAAGAAACATCCCAAACCCAGGGTGGCCCAGTCCCATCCTCAGGTCAGTTGTCCTTGCCCTACCACAGCCATGCACCAGCACCAAAAGATCAGACAAATTGCTCACCGGAGCTGTGCCTTGCCTTCAAGACTCAGATCATCATCTACCATGCAACCACAGGCCAGAGGAAAAGGTGTCAAGTTCACTTTGGCATGAACAGACCCTGCAGTCAGACAAAGGCTTTAAGTTCCACACTCTGCATTTTGCATTGCATTGAACGAGCACAGGAGATTTGTCGCAATGAAGTTCTGATGCTGGTTACAATGCAGTACTGATTATTTCCACAAAGATGAAAGGAGAAAAAAAAATCATCTCAAATACCAAGCACATGGCCATATAAGGCAAATATGAGGGTGAAAAAGTATTCAAAATACTCCAGTGACATAATCAGTGCTGCTTGGCATTTCAAAAAAAACCCCAAACAAACTTCCAAAATAATAGACTGTTATTTAACATAGAGGTTTTTCAAATCAGGATGAATGAAAATGGAAACAAAATTTAACATTTTGGTTTATGTAAAGCAACAGCATTAAAGGCTTAGTACCACTTGTTCTGGTAAATCTTTGTGAAAGATAAAAGAAAGCTGAAGCTTTTAGGCATCCTTTTATTAAAGATAAATGCAGCAGAAGAGGCACATTTCTTATATCCCTTGCTACTGCATGTCCTTAGCTTCACACCTTGATTTGCTGGCTGTCTAACAAGAAGAGCTCTTGCTTTACAGCTGGCTTGTAAGGTTTTGAAAGGTTATAAAATTTTGAGTAGCCTGAAGCTGTTTTAGATAAGGCTCAGAAAAAAAAAAGTAAGGTGTTTGATGGGATAGTTACTCTATCCTTACCCTCCCCTGCAGAGCTTCTCTGATAAGTAGGTATCTCTCAAAAGGCTGCAGACAGGAGGCCTTTTGCCTCCAAACCAAACTTGAGTCCATGAATATCCACTTTCAGGTTTTGTCCTAGTTGGCAAATGACATTCCTAACATGGGAGCTGGAACACAGAAGTGCTAATGCCTTTTGGAGGGGGTTTTTTGTGATGAAGGTAAGTTGGTAAGATTTTTGTAACATGCTTCAGAGTTTAAAGCCAGAGCCTTATGTGGCTAAGCAAAGCAGCTCTGATTTCTGGCAAACTGTTTCAATGAAAATTAGACAAGTAAACAACCAAGTGAAGGATAGTTGTGTTGCAGAGGAATAGAAACTAGAAAGAGGATGGCATCTGACTTTTAAAGCTGCTTTTGTAAAGGTCAGGTCCACACTGATTAAGTAGCAAGTCATTTCACAATTGTCTAGATCAAGTCAGATGTTTACTGCAAGCTGGATAATGATCATCTACTTGAATATGATGGAAAAACTTATTATATGCTGATGTGTCTCTGAAAACAAGATTGGAGCCAAGATGTTCCTTTCTCTTCCCTCTTCTTCTGCCTCCAACACTCTCCACAATGGTTTAAGTGAATTTAATGTTAAAGGTACAGGCTTAAAATTCATGAGATTGAATGTTTAGTTAATTATCAGAACACGGAGTATGGGTAGGAGCTGGACAGCTTGTTGAGCATGACTTAGCATATTCCCTGATACTGCAGCACAGCCACATCTACTAACTAATAAAAGATACGTTCCTCCTGATTTTTAAATTTCTTGCTGCCAGACAACCACCAGAACCTGGCAGCTTTTATCACCATTCCCTCCTGTGCAACACTACATTTAAGCACCTGCTTACCATTAAACAGGTGTTGACAGTCAATTGATTTTAGCACTTCCTACGTCCACGTTGATTACTATCAAGAACGTTTTAGGCTTTGGGGCATTTTGCACAAGTAGGTGGACTTTGCACTGGACAATGGATAAATCCTCTACAGCAAAGCAGCATTGCAAAGGTTTGGCTGTCAGCCCCTAAAGTCATTTAAGCATAGGCAGTGACAGGGCAGAGAGATTGGAGTGCTGGCTTATGCTCAACTCCTGCTCCACCACTCACCTCCTCTGTGATCCTGGACACATGATTTAGGATAATGGTGCTTCTTTGCTTCCCAAAGCTGGTGCAAGAGGCACAGATACAGTGGTGATAGGAGACCTTGCAGCCTCCTACAAAGAGGTGATAGATAGGTCACCTCTGCACTTGCAATTAAGATCTATCCTGGGGACTATAAGAATGTGAAAGCAAAGCTTAGCTAACTGCTATTTTCCAAACCTAATCTTTTCATAGGATTGAATCACCTCGATATTTTCATGCGTCACATAAGGAAGCCTTGTCAAATGCAGACCTACATCCTCATATTAATAAGAGAAAAACTAATTATTTCTGCTTCAAACAGGAGGGTAGTTTAGAAATGTCTACGTGAATTGGAAGGAGGAAAATTAAGTTAAGCATTCACTTAACTTTGAAGCTATTTTGACAACTTCTACATAAGTATGCAGTCTTTCCTGCCTATTGTCTCTTACAGAGATATAATTTATCTATAACACAAACTGATAACAAAAAAGCAGTGCAAATGCCCATATACCTTTGGAAGAGCAATGGAACTCTCTTCCAGTTGTCTTGAAATGCAGCTAGGAAGGAACACGAATATCTCTGCATTTGATGGAGTTTACACTCCAGGTCTGTCTCAGGCTTTACTGTGTTTTAACTAGCTAAAAGACATTCAAACCCCCTATGGCTCTCGCTCTCAGTTCAGACACAACTAGATGAATTAGAGGTGGAAGAGCTCCCAAATAATGCATGATGTCCATTCACCACTGGCAATCAATGCTCCTAAATTATTCTGTGATCAAGTCTGAACTTCACTGTTAGAGATTCAGGAACATATGATTCAGTCTCTGTATCAACAGCTTCAGTCAGGTGAACGTGTACCTGCATCTGAGAATTTTCCCTCTAGCATCTGTTACAAATAAACACAGGTCAGGACCAGTTTCAGTGAAGCTTTGAACAATCAGTTTTACTCAGAATGCATTACTCTTGTTACTAAAAAGTGATTTTCACCATGACACTGGAACCCATGAGTGGTGACTATAATGTTCACAGAGTCTGCACAGGGTGTGTTGTGTTACCTGTCACTGGACAGATGGAGAACACCACAGCTCTGTCCCTAAAGCAATCAGCTCAGATGTGCAAGAGCTAAAATCCCTCACAGTTCCTCTTTCAAGTAATGGTTTGTGTAGTGCCCATGCACATCAGAGTGTCAGTCCTGACAAAAGAGAAAAACTTCAAAATACCCAAATAGCACATAACCGACCCAAAGTGTAGTTTTCACCCCTCTGGCCCCCCAGCACACACACACACACGCGCTGTATTGTAGACCTCAGAAAAAAATGTTTAGAACATGATTATAAGAATTATAATAATTTAAAAATTATTTCAAATGATTTTGGTATTCTGCAAATATCACAGAATTTTATATGAATTTTTAATTTTCTAATCCTTTCTATATTCCAGAAGAAAGTAATCCCTGTGACTTTCTACTGGATAAGGCACTAAATTACAAGCAAGCATGTGATACTGCAGAGCAGGCAATTTAAAGCCTTTCTTAAGAAAAAAAAGTCATCCTTGATTGAAACATCTGTGATTTGGTTTATGCAGGTGATACTAAAACAGTTTCCTGATGAACATAGCTTCTGGCACAATTATTTATTTTGAAGAGTATGTATGTCTGAACAGCGTTTCAAAAGGAATTGGGCAAAATAAGAATTTAAACTTTTGACTTACTCTTTAAAGATCATTTTTATCTACACTAAATTGAAATGCAATTGAAAAAGGAAAAAAACAACATCACTCAAGTTAGAATTATGTTTCTTTCTTAGAGGTCATATATAGTGTGGAGAAAATCCCCTTTTTAAAATGGGAACAGAATACATACACCATGCTTCTTGTCTCAATAACTAATTAAGCATGTGTTTAAGTGCTTTGTTTAAAGACATGCCTGCTTAGTAAAGGCAGAAGTGTCTTATTGAATTCAAGAGCGTAATGCTAAGTATACACTTCAATGCTTTGAAGGACTGCTTTTGATTTGATGGAGAAGAGTTTCAGAGGGAAAAGAAAAAGAGTCTCCCAGAGTTCTTAAACTGAACTGGATCTGTGATTTCTGATTTACAGGAAAAGACTTCATCTACAGCACTTAATTTCTTTCAAAGGAGCTCTGTAATTACCTCTTGGATCCTGCCAGTGTAAACACGGCGGAACCCAAGAAGCTGCTTTGCAAATGAGGGTTAATGCAGCATGTGATACACCACACAGGACTGGACAGCATTAAACAAAGGTTAATCCTCAGCAGCAAGAGATACTAAATGGATTCTCTTATTGAACACCCTAACAGCAAAAGGGGAGAGAAGAAAAAAAGCACTGCCTCTCAGATACTTAATTATCTGCAATGTATATGCAAATATCCAGATTTTGATGAGGTCTTTACTTTTCACCTTTAAGCACCACATTAGTAATTCATGAAGCCACTACCAACATTGTTGAGTGCAAGCAGCAGTGAAAATTAAGCACTAATGACTTCAGAGGTATGGTGCCCATAAAATGAGTAGATACCTCTGAGGTCATCTGTACTATCTGAACATAAGTGATGGAAAAATGTACATGAGCTCAGCATTTCATCAGCTGCAGGTTTCTGAAAACCATCACTAATGCCAAGGGTAGTTATACAGACAGCGGGGAGTTGCTACAAACAAAAGTTCACACCACCATTACTAAAAAGATCTCCACACATTTCCTGGCCTTAAGTACGACCAGTTTATGAGAGAGCACTTCAACAAGGCAGAAAAGCAAAATAACACACCAGCGAGTCCCTGTGCCAAGGAGATGACCCAACAAGTTAAAAATCTGTGACCACTTTGTCTCCTTTCCTGAGGACATGAAGACTCAAGCAGGTTGCAGAATTATGTTTACATAAGCCACTGGGCTTTTCTGGGCCACTTGTAAACATCTAGTTACTCAAAGAGTTAATCTGTGACAAACCACACTGCAGCAAGTCTGTCAGCAATGATTTTGTTAAATTGCTGCAAGAAATCCACTAGACTTTCAAACTACCTGAGCAAGTATATATTGGATACAGCTATTATGGTACGTTTAGTCCTGAGAACTAGCAATACGGTTTGCGCAATATTAAATGGCAAGAATTGAATTTACAATGTAAAATTACGAGGCTATTTTGACATGAATGATCCATTAGTAAATTAAGATACCTGCTCTTGGCATAACAACAATCAGGCCTCCTATGAAGATGTTTCTGTACAACTCATTTCCCATCTTACTGTGCTTTCAGTATTTCAACCCAAAAAGAAAAGTGAAAGAGAATTTTTTAAAATAACTTCAAGAAAAAGAACAAATCAATGGACCCAGTGTTTCTGTGCTCTTGAATTATTTAAGTACTGACATGATTCCAATATTCATCCATGTCAGAAAATGTGTTGCTCTGGAAGACCACAGCCCCATGGAGCTGTAGTAATTTACACCCCTGGAGAATCTGCTCTAGAC
This sequence comes from Pomatostomus ruficeps, assembly GCA_013400735.1. Taxonomy (NCBI): domain Eukaryota; kingdom Metazoa; phylum Chordata; class Aves; order Passeriformes; family Timaliidae; genus Pomatostomus; species Pomatostomus ruficeps. The sequence goes on along the minus strand of VYZT01051497.1, from coordinate 1,530 downwards.
CATGAATAGAGAGGGGAGATTTGATTTTTAATGTGATACCTCCATGGAAACCCGAGCGTGTAAATTAGAGGTGTTTCTGTCTGCTTTGATTTTTGACAATAATCATGAAGGCTCTTGAAATATATATATATTTAGAATCAATAAACTTGAGTGTTAGCATGGATGGGTGGTACAGGCCCACACACTGATGTGTATTAAAAATAGTGAAATCAATTCCTTAAAAATAAAAAGGGACAATAGGGGGGAAAAAAATATCACATTTTCCAGAGTTATAGTACAGCTTTTTAAGTAGGTTCACAATATAAAAGAGATTAAATGGAAAAAAATCCACACACAAATGCTGCACAATCAGTCAAACAGCATATATTTTATTACAGGAAAAAGAAACAGGTAGTTGAACCCTTTGCAACACACTGAGATTAATCATTCATTATGGGTCTGTCAGAAAATGAGAAGGACAGAATAAAAGACTGCTGCCATCAGTGGCACTCCCTGAATTTAACAAGGTAAAACTCCTGTTCAGCTGGAACAATGAAATTATTGAAGTCTGAGAAGCACAAGACTGAGAAAGCATCAATGATTTATAACTGACTGAGGACTCCGCCTTGGCATGTCTGTGAATTCCGCTATGGATTCACCCACCCCAGACAGGAGAGGCAGCAGGAACACGGCTCTCCCATCTCTCCACAGACCAGGCAGGACACCAAAGGTCCCTGTCAGTCTCAGGCACGAACATGGCGCCCTTTAATGCATGGTACCCTTTTAGACACAGTACCAGAGCGAGTCCACTGGGCTCCTGTGGAGCTGTTCCCGGCTTGGCTGGGTGTACCTCAGACCTGCAAAGACTTGCCTGTTCTTTGCAAGACTTACTCCAGTGCTTCCCACTGCTGCAATGCCTGGATCTTGTCTGTTTACTATGGGGCCCAGGTTTCTATTCCTCCCAGAAATCACACAAAAGCTGGAGATGGGGCATGGAAAAATATACTGCTGCCTATCACCTATTCCATGGCTTCACTTGAGCCCCACAGTGCCCCTACAAGAATAGCTATGATTGGAGACACTAGAATATGTTCAAGAAATGGTTTAAGATAAGCATAGCCAAACCAGCACCTTAGGGCCAGGACTAGCTGGGCTTGCAGGCTCAGAGGCAAAGCTATGACAGTCAATTCCTGTTTGAGCTGTCAACTTGTGCACTGCAGAGCCAGCACTTACACCTGAACCTGTAAAACTACATTACAGCTGGCAAAACTGGAATCAAGACACAATCTGACATATACAGTGATACCCCTGGGATAGAAATGCCAGAAAACAACATTTAGATAAAAATTCTGGTGAGGCTGGACATTCTCAGACTCTAATGTGTAAAACCCAGGCCTTAGTTATAGGGATTTAGGTAGATGGTATCACAATTGCTGACCCCAGGTGGCTCTGCCTAGCTGTCAGCCTCATGTTGTCTCTCCACTCCCATCCAGCCTTACTCAGCAAGCACAGGAAGATGCCTGCCCAGCGGTCCAGCTGTGTGTATAGTGC
>VYZT01051496.1:20279-45396 GCA_013400735.1 Pomatostomus ruficeps | reverse complement strand
TTTTTCCTAATATACAAACTAAACCTCCCCCTGCACATCCTGAGATCATTTCTTCTCACTCTGTTGCTTTTTCTTCAGAGGATGGCAAACTTTCAGTCTAGAGAATCAATGTGCATATAAACATACACATACCTCTTCTCAGGTGTTTTGCAGAATATCCATTCCACAGCGGGCTGGGGGTAGCTCTCAGATATACACTCGATAGAATCTGATTTTTCCCTTTTCTTGAAATAGGGTTTGGCTGGTTTTTCTGACAAAAATCATGCAAATGTTTAAGAAAACTGAAATAATATTGAAACAGTGTTTTGCTCATTTTGTAGTACATATAGTTATGGAGCTGTGATTTGTTCAGGAGTTTCAACACTGAGAGAACAGAAAATGATTCAGCCTAGGTGTATTGTGGGTTGGTCTCATGAGTTTTCAGTCTTGATTGCTAAATGCACAGTTTCCTGGTACCAAAGGCCTGCCTCCATACTCCAGGGGATAATCCTGAGACTGGCATTGAAAGGTGTTAATTTGCTGTGGTTGCTATTCATTTCACTGGGCAGGAGCACCTGTGATTTTGAAATCACATCCTAAACCCCTCCTTTGTTGGAGTATCTGCTGAGACTACAAAGTCTGTACACAAAATGGGGTTTGGTCAGTCAGATCAGATACGGGCTGGAGACACAAGGGGTGATAATGACTTCTGATAACCAGCAAACCTCTCTATGCTGCATCTGTAACCCAGAGGGAAATGATTCCTAGACAATTCACAGCACCCTGAACCTGCCAGGCACAGACCTGGACTAGGAACCAAAAATTTAATGTATTAAAACTGTTAAAGATTTGACTCAAAATGAAAAGCACTGAGTCCAGTTTTAAGTCATCTTTCAATGAAATTCCAGCTTCCACATGGAAAAGTGGCATTTTTCTCAGTCATACTTCCATTTCAGGCAAGCTGATGCACTAAGTTGAAAGTAATACTCATGGCTTTGTAAATTCTTTCCTCATTTATCTCTTATGAGATGGGCCTAAGAGGTTTTTTTTTTACCTACACAGATTCACATCCCAGTTGAAGGATTCACATCTAGCCTGAAGGGTTTTATGAGAGATGTAATTACGGCATTAGATTCACAGGAGCAAAGAGAAAGTAATCCAAGCAATTGATATGGAAAAGACCTTTACCGACATTGTTTCAAACTATTCTTGCTTGCACATGTAATAACACTTTTTGCCTCTAAAACCTAATTGATATAGAGATGGCAATTCTTAATGAGAGGTTTAATACCTTGTTCCCTCAATGAAGCTGTTAAAATTATAATTGAGGCATGCAATAAGCTTTCAAAATAAAACAAGGAGATATTGGAGGTGACTTTTCTGACATCAGAGAGAGAAGAAAAAGGTTAAACAGAAGAAATACTTTAAAAACAAAGAGGGAAAAACAAATGTTGATTAGTCACAGTTTATTAAAATCAAGGCAAGTAATAATGCTTGTTACATCTGTATCTAGAAGGGTTGGCTAGTCTTTTAGCTGTTTGGATTGATGTTTTGCCTTATGTTCTTTGAAATTTCTCTTTGCAGTTTTAAATTTTGTCTTCGAATTTGTCCCTTTTCAGAAAAAGTAATATAGTTTTTCTATTCTGTTAAAAAACCATGTCACCATGTGTCTTTTTGGGGTTCTTTGAGATGTTTTTGGACACTCCTAGCTAGAAACAGAAGCTTGCATTTTGTAGCAGCTGTTGCCTTTGCATCAGGCATGTCTCTTGTGTGAATCTTGAGAAAACTCAATCAAATCCACTCCCACTGGGAGCCTTTCAAAAAGTTGCACCTCACAGGTGCTCTGTCATGAGCATTTAACAGCAGCTAAAACCTCAGCTTCTCAGGCAGGCTTGAGTTGAGCAGCTGCAGAACTGATGGGTTTTGCTTTAAAAGACAACGAACAAGAAAAAGCTGGCACTGAGAAGAGTGAACTTTACTTTCCCTATTCCTCAGTGTGCCTCTTGACACCCACAGAATTGTAAAAGGAAAAGCTGTGTGAGAAGTGAGAGACCCAGCAGCAGGCACAGGTGGAAAAGTGGCAGTGGGTCAAAGCACTAGAGACCTGAATATAAAAGGGACATCCTGATCTGGTCCAGATTACAACCCAGCTAGCAGCACCAAGAATAAACAGGTTAAAATGAAAGCAAGCAAATCTAACCCATGAGCCTTGAAAGCACAAAAAAAGCCACCCTCAATTTGTCTCTTTTGACACAAAGGGGAATTTCTCACAGGGGAGAAGAGAGCTTCTGGACATTTACATCTTTATTTGTTCATTTGCATGGTTTATTGACTAGAGAAAGATGGCTCTCACACAGTTTGTGGTTCTGACTTCAGCCTCCAAAGACAGTTCTAAGTGCTATGCTAATCTAGGAAGATGCTTGAAGTGCAGCACATGAAAGCTTCATTGCTTTGACTGAACTTGAGCCTCTGTCCTTGAACCTATTGATGGAATGACCCCTTTCATGTAGATATACTTACTTCGGATGAGAACAGGCACAACTACTGTGTAATTGCCAGTTTTACTTGTGACCAAGAGGGTGTATTTTCCAGCTTGTCCTTCTTTTATTTGGGAAAAAGCCAAAAATGTCATATATCTATAAAACAGAAAGTAAAGTCGCATTTGTCATGCTAATATGAAGAAGGTAATATGCAGCACACACATGTAAATGTTAGCTCTTTAGTGTTTGCAAAAACCCTTCAAAGACACTGGTATTCATTATTTACATAGTGCCCTTAACCTGGAATGCTTTCATCATGTGTCTTCCTACATAAGTAGCACAGAGGAACTTACAGCCGCAGTAGCACATGCTTAATGCTGAGCATTGGGAAGGATGGCCTTCCTGAGCTTAAGGCAGTTCAGGAGCTCCACAGCCAAATGCTTTACCTACAGTCTCATTCTACAAGTTTTGCACAAGGAGGCAATTATCCAGTCTCAGGTTCCAGTCCATGTTTGGCTATGAGACTTAGAATGCTGTTGCTGTTGTTCTAGATCTGCACTATGACCCTAAAAGTCACATAATTCTTCATGCCTCTGTTTCTTTGACTATAAAATCACAAATTTTCCTCGCATGAGCATGGCAAAGCTCAAATTCATCGAAGTTAGAGGGTGCCTGGAGACCTCCCCATGCATGATGCTACACAAATTAAAAGAACAAGCTTATTTTAAAATGTTCTTGGTTTTAAGATTCATATGTGTACATTGATCTAAATGACAGTCAGTAACGTGCTGCTGGGTGACAACAGTTAAGGATTAAGAGATTGAAAAAGTTAATGCATAACATGAAATAAAACACAGGCACAGTCATAGAAAACATTAATTTGCATTCTAAAAGACAAGATCTTTTAAAGGATCTTTGATCCAGTACATCCCTTGACTTACCTATTCTCTGAGTCGAAATAAAGTTTACAAGCTTTGCTCTTTTTAAAGAACCAAAAGCATGACATTATATTTGAAATGCTCATTGTTATTCTTAATTCAATATCTTCAAATAAATTGACTTCCACATTTTTAATTGTTTGGTAGTTGTTCTCTGTTCCTTGAGAATTCAAGTAGCACCCGAGATCTTCCAAATTATTAGAAACCTGCAATGCAGGAGGGCAGACTGTTAGGTATTTATTAGCAATTAGCTTTATTTGCTTTTTTTTTTTGCATTCAAATATTTTTAAAATATGATCTTTTTTTCATTTCTACCATCAAACTTATTAATAAATATGTTGAATTCTACTTCATGAAGAAACTCTACAGGATTCCTGTTGAATTAGTTAATCCTTTCTCTAGACAGACACCACAAAACAATTTTAGCCAGAGGCATGATAACTTCAGTTGGTGATATAGATTATTCTTTACACTCAATTTTGGGGTTTTTTTATTAAGAACCATAGGAAGATACAGAGCTATAACAAAATCTTTCTGTTTACAACTTGGATGCAAAGGCAGGGTCTTAATGTTGGGTTTGTTTTAGCATCTCACTTCTTGTCGCTGCATCATCTGGCTAGACTGCTCCTCTGCTCCTTGGGGGCTTTACTAAGTAAGGAACATTCAGGCTGGATGCCATAATATTTTTCATTTCCTCACCCCTCTGTACAGCTAAAGGAGAATTGCAAACAGAAACAGAATCTTCCACAGTCATTCTGAAAGCCACCAACCAACAGATTAATGAGTCTCTAAGATTAGCTGCAGCAAGAGGTGGCAAGTAAGTAGCTCCGTCTGAAGAGGAGTCCTAAATGTCTTCATTGCTTTGTTGGGCGAATTTTATCCAGTGTAAGTTTATGAAAAGCCAGAGTTCATTGCATCCCAATTTTGTTTGGCTGGTTGGTTCTTCTCATGTCTTGCTCCCTTTTCCTTTCTCTTGACCTGAGAAGTACCTAAAAATAATAGCCATATTCTGCCTTGTCAGAAACAAGGACAGTACAGCGTTGGCGGCTATACCTTAATTTGTTATTTGAATTATTGATTTATTTGTTCAGGAATGAAAGAGATTTCATAAAACTTCCTTGAAACAAGAATCCTCAGGAAATATTTTAACCGTAGGTCTCAGCTGGTTTATAATTTAATTACACGTCACCTCCACCTGGTTTTCTGCCATTTTGTGTAAGAAGAGAAGAAAATAAAATTGTATGTCATTCATTGTTCAGCTTTGGTGTCTAAGTCAAGGTTTGGACCTGGCAGGATTTATGGGCTTTGGTGGTGGGAATAGAGGGCAGTACAGCTTCCCTGTCAGTCCCAGCAGCTATGGCACATGCACACACCATGGTCTTGACAATCTCCTCTTAAGGGCACATATTTTCAAATATATATTTACACTGTTACATTGCCAGCAATATCCAGCAATATTCAGACAAGATGATATAAGACAGCATCAAGGTGTCAATTAAAAAGCCAGTTTTAGAGAAAACTGGTACTTAGCTATTCACAGTTTCAAAGTATGAATGGTGAGATATATATCCCTCTAACTTTCTGTAGCCATATTTGGCATAACCCTGGTTATTTTGACTGTGACATCCTCACATTCTAAAGGTTTAGGTGCTGTAAGTTCCTGGGAAGGTATTTCTCGAATGGACAGGAACACTTTATCAGCAACTTGTTCTCTGTTTTATCACCTTAGGAGATACTGATGCCTCTGGTGCTCCTGAACCTTCATCCTTCTGGCTGATAAACTCACACGTGATCTCAGATGTATTTTGAGTCATTGTAGAAGTGAAAGCAACTGCTGTCATAACAAAAGCTGCAAAACAGAATTAGAAAACATATGCAATAAAGTCTAGGTCTCTGCTCAGAGATAATAATTTTAGTTAACACCACAAAACTGTAGAAAGATTACATCTTAAAAAACAAAAAGCCACACTGAATGTGCAGATATACCATATGAATTTTCTAACTCTGCATTTGTGTATTGAAGCTGAGTGGAAGCTCCATTTGGAGAACCTTCCAAAAACACAGACACACCACACTTTACAAGTATGTTCCATAATACTGCAGAAAATATCTAAAGACAAAAGCCTCTATGTGTTATAGAGGCTCCTTTAGAAACCACATTACCAAACACAGATGCTCTCCTGCACTTCCCTTCTGCATTCTTGTGTTGGAAAGGGCCCTGCAGCACCAAACCCTGCAGCACAGGTCAGTGTTTGCCTGCTGTGAGGCGGAGGATGATCAGGTGCCATCCCTCCCACAGAAGGCAAAGGCAAGGACTGGGAGAATGGAGAACCGCCTGCTGTAGGAGATCAGGTTTGAAAACATCTAAGGAACCTGAAGGTGAACAAGTCCATGGGACCTGGTGAGATGCATCTGGGAATCCTGAGAGAGCTGGCAGAGGAAGTGGCTAAGCCCCTATCCATCGCATCTGAGAAGCTGTGTCAGTCCTGTGAAATTCCCACTGATAGGAAAAGGCAAAACATAAGTCCCATTTTCAAAGATGAAAAAAAAAAAAGGGCTTGAGGAACTACAGGCCAGACAGTCTTGGCAAATATCAAGATCATGGAGCAGATCCTCCTGGAAATGATAAGAAGGTACATGGAAGATAAGGACATGACTGGTGACAGCCAGCATGACTTCACTAAGGGCAAATGGCATCTGAGAAGTCTAGTGGCCTTTTATGGCAGTGTTACAGCATTGGTGTGTGAGGGAAGAGCAACTGGCACCATTCACCTGGACTTGTGCAAAGAATTGGACGTTGTCCTGCGTGGCATCCTTGTCTCTAAACTGGAGAGACATGAATTTGACAGACAAATCAATCAGTGGATAAGGAATTGGCTGGGTGATCAATGGCTTTGATGTCCAAGTGGAGAGCAGTGACGAGTGGTATTCCTGAGGGGTTGGAACTGGGACCAATATGGTTTAACATCTTTATCAATGACACAGACAGTGGGATCAAGTGTAACCTCAGCAAGTTTGCTGATGACACCAAACTGTGTGCTGCAGTCAACACACTGGAGAGAAGGATTGCCATCCAGAGGGAACTGGGTTGGCTTGACGAGTGAGCCTGTGGGAACCTCATGATGTTCAATAAGGCCAAGTACAGGGTGCTGCATCTGGGTCAGGGCAATCCCAAGCACAAACACAGGCTGAGTGGAACATGGACTGAGAGCAGTCCTGGGCAGAAGGGCTTGGGAGTGCTGGTGGATGAGAAGCTCAACATGAGCTGGCAGTGTGCACTTGAAGCACAAAGAGCCAGCTTCATCCTGGGCTGCATCCAAAACAGGGTGGTCAGCAGGTCAAGGGAGGGGATTCTGCCCCTCTGTTTTGCTCTTGTGAGAGCCTGCCTGGAGTGCTGTGTTCAGCTCTGGGGTACAGAAGGACATGGAGCCATTGGAGCATGTCCAGAAGAGGGACACAAAGATGACCAGAGGCCAGGAGGACTTCTCCTATGGAAACAGGCTGAGAGAGTTGGGGCTGTTGAGCCTGGAGAAGAGAAGGTTCTGGGGAGGCTTTTAAACACCTTTCAGGCACCTGAAGGGGGCTAAAGAGAGCTGGAGGGGAACATTTTACAAGGGCATGTAGAGATAGCACAAGGGGGAATGGTTTAAACTGAATGAGAGAAGTTTTAGAATAAATATTAGGAAGAAATTCTTCACTATAAGGGTGATGAGGCACTGGATGAAGCTGTCCAGAGCAGTTGCAGATGCCCCAAGTAGCAGAAGTCCTTTATCCTTATGTGTAAGGAGCAGTGAGGGAAAGTTTCTGATTCCTCAAAGGCATCATCTCTCCAGAATGCTTCCTGTAAGCCTTTCTACAGGGACTGCAGTTTCAAAGATCACCTATTAGCCTTACAGGACCTACAGTAATCATGTACCCACCACTACACCAAACAGAAGTAAGACTGTACAACTGGCTGGGTGAACTGTGTCTTGATTTCTATGAATTCCTTAAAGCCAGACGTCAACAGTACAAAGAAGCAGTGACTCATAAAATAACGTCTTTCTCCTGGCAACCTGAAATATTTCTGCCCTCAGGCCTTGGCTTTTTGCTTTGTTTTCTTTTTTTTCCCCCTCAGCTCCTGAGATAGTTGCACATAAAGCTAAGTGCAGAGTTGAAAGAAGGAAAAAAGGTAAATCTATCATGAAGTACTTGAAGGATGAAAGTGATGAGACTCTTTCTGCAGGCAAAGAAGGAGCAAAACTGGACGTAGGAGGAAATGAGTAAGAATTGCTGCCATCTCCTCCTTGCCATTTGTGTCTTCCAGAACTGTCTGAGCTCTAAGCTGGCAACACTTTGACAACCTCTTCTCTTTGTCAAATGTAGATTATAGCTGCATTTTACTCATTCAGATACCCAACATACACTTCATTTTGGTTGCCACCTTTCCACAGCATGCACAGGCAATGGTCTGCTTTTGCGGATGTCTGAGTAAGACCCTGCATGTTATCCCTAAGAAAGATGAATGTGATTTCTTTGTGGAGACATGTATTGCCACCCATTGACTATAAAAATAATAATGGCACTTCGTGAGACAGGGAGTGCCAGAGGCAGCTGAAAAGCAGGTATGTGTTTGGTATCTACACCAAGCATGCTGAATTCCTTCCATCTGTGCAACTCAGGTTTATAGCTCCCTCCCTAGCCTCTCACCAGGTGCTCTGCTCAGCTTTCTCCACTCGTGTGGGTTTGTTGGCTGATTTTGCTTTCACCCGTTTCAAGGCAGAGACCATTCACCTGGCTCACAGCCAGGGATTTAGCTGATGGAAACCCACCTACGTCCTCTGATTGCTAAAACACACCAGCAGAAACCACCTGAAAATATGACCTCAAAAGCTCAACTCATTTTGCCTGCTGAGCATTCCCTTGCTTTATGTTTCTGATTTGTGAATAATTTTACCTTCTGATTGTACGAGCTAAGCCAGTGTATCCCAACATGGCATTACTCCACTTGGCTCACGTTGCCTTGTTAGGGGGATTCCTAAGGCCACAGCAGAAAAGGGAGGGGTGCATTTAAACACCAACAGGGAGAAGATTTGCCGTTAAAAGTTAGACAGCTGTAGCAACCAGACTGTGAGTGGGACATGCAAACGAGGCATCTGATGAGCTGGAACTGCAGCTGTAAAGGACAGTATGTAGGACTATATCCTGAAAGCAGAGAGCACCCTGACACCCTCATGTGTAAGAGGAAACAGGACTCCTTTTCCTGTAAACTGCAACAGCTTGCACTGCTGTGGTGTACCTTTATTCCTGTTAAATCCAGGAAGACTTTTATGGTAAGGAAGGATATTTTGAACCTGACATGATTCCAGATGCTTTACAGTGAAAAACAAATGAGTAATATGGTAGTAAGTATTTACATGATGTTGAGCGGCCTAAAGTTGTGTAGATCTTAAAGACTTGTGTAGCACAAAATAGAAAATCAGAGTATGAATGATCCTTTTAGAAAAAGTAAAATCAAGAAAAGAAACATTAGAAAAATGTAACGCTCTGATTCACCGTCTTGTTCTTTCAGCTTCTGGCTGGCCTGTTCAGGGACTGCTGTTATGGTCTGCACATCAGTCATTCTCCTGAAAACCCAAATTAGGAACTGTGGAGACTGAAAGCACTGGGTAAAGGATATCAAATATGTAGCATGCATAATCATATTGTCTATTGCTGAAGTACAGTGAAGCTGAAATGAATAAATTGCTGCCTCTGAACAATGTTTGTTTATGCCTGCTTTCCATCTTCATTATCTTTTTATAGGTTATACAAAAATAAAGGCAGTAGGAGAAATCTTGTTCTCACTGCAGTCAGACAAACATCTAGTTGCCATAAACAGACCCAAGATTTCATCAAGATGTGTTGGCACATACTTGGGGAAATGCCTGTAAAAGGCAAAAAGGAGCTTACATGTTACGGTGCTGAGAAGAAAGGCCTGAATCTACTGGAGAGATACCAAACCAAGAAGCTCTGTTTAAGCTAGTTCAACTATCAGATGAATGGAGCTGCTTCCAAAATTTTATTTTCAAAAGGGGGATGACAAAATAGCTTTTGGAAAACTGGGAAAACCACTCCAAAATATGTTGAAAGTCTGAGTTAATCAGAAAGACAATAGCTAGGGAACTGCAGAACTGTGAAAGACAAAAACCTTTTTCTTCATACCAAGGGATGCATCTTGTATTTGTGTTCAGCTCAGGGTGCTTAATATTTTACATAGCAGTCAGGCCTTTCCTAGACATAGAGCAATCTTCTGCTCTGCTTTACAGCTCAGAAGATTTACATAAAGCAAATTATGATTTGGGTCTTATTTGACTTCTGACTATTTTCTCTGGGTGTGACTCTCTGGATCAACTTTCCAAAATTTTCTTCCTGATCAGGGGAGGTAGAAGAACTCTTTTTTTCCAGGAAAACCACTGTTATGTCTGTCATGAATTGCCAGAAACAAATCTTCACAGTGGTGACATGGATGGGCTCAATATTCATTCATTAATTCTTGAAAACCCCCACTTTTGCAGTGGTAGCCTTTTTCTCAAATCACCCCCAGAGTGGTGAAGTGACAATTGTACTCAGTACAAATATGCCAAAAAATCAGTGGGGGACAGGACAGGTAGCAAGAACTGATCTTAATTCCTACCTTTTAATCACATCTTATTTCTCTCCCATCAAACTTAACTTTCATCCCTCCTCATCTTTTTGCACAGCTTCCTTCCTCAACATCTTCACCCTTTCAGCTTAAATAACTCCCAGCTCAGAAAAACATACACCCTGTGAGTTCATTTCCATATGGCGATGGGGCCAGAGGTTTTGCTCCATGTTTTGGAATAATAACCATGTTAGAACAAGGTTTAACAAGCAAGGTGGGTGACAAAATGCCTCTGCTGCAGCTCATGGTAATTGTGACCAGCTGTTGTAACACTGGCTGGGGTATGTCTGGGCCAGGAGCAGCCATTTATCTGGTCTTACCAGTTAATTACAATAAATGTCACGTGAATTGATTTAATTATTCACAGTCGTGTTCAAGCACGATTGAGATTTGAGGTGGAAAGAAGAGCCTATAGAGTGTGATAGCTCTGAGGAGGGTTTAGAGGGAGGGGGCAAGGAGCTCTAGACTCGAATCACTGAGTAGGACAGCAGCAAGAGAAGTGGAGCAGGGGACGTTGTGTGGTTTCAAAAACTGCTCAGTTCGGGTCTGTGTACTGAGTCAAAAACTAATAATGGGGACCAGCCATTATTATTATTATACCATACAATATCCTGGAATGTTACTGTCACCTGCCAGTCTTATTCGCCAGGGTCTGAAGCCCTTCAGGCAGATTATTTTTCCTCCTGCATCCGTCACCACTCCTCCCCGGCTCTTCCACTCCTCTCCAGTTTTTGCCACCCGTCCGGGCGCTGGCACTCCGCGTTGTTTGTCCCGGGACAGTCTCCCTGCGGGGACCGGGACTACGGACACTCTGCGGGGCGGCGCGGGGAGCGGGGAGGCCCTCGAGAAGTGCGGGCGGCAGGGGGCGCTGCGGCCCCGCACAGCCCCGCGCTTCCGCACATCCCGGTCTCCGGAGGGACTGCCGTCGGGATACAGGCGCAGCGTCAACCCCTAACTCCCCCACTTCTGGCTCCTGTATGATTGCAGAGGAGATGCCCTGCTTTTTTATATTATTAGGGAACGAAACACAAAAGTGGCACAAAAGTTCCTCGTAAATTCTTTCATGCGTTAGTTACATCGCTTTCTTCCATGGAGTCTCCAGCAAACATTTTCTGGTTTTCTATTGAAAGACAGAAAGCTTAAAAATATTTCAAAAAGCTGAGAAAGGATCTGGTACGCAGGTCTGGCGAGGAGCAGCTGAGGGAGTTTAGCCTGGAGGAATGACGGCTCACGGTGGACCTTATCGTTCTCTACAACTACTTTAAAGAAGGTGTAGTGAGCTGGGGGTCAGCTTCTTCTCCCAGGTAACAAATCAGAGGATGAGAGGAAATGGACTCAAGTGCCGTCAAGGGATGTTTAGATAGAATATCAGGAAACATTTCTTCAGGAAAGGGTGGTCCTTCATTGGAACAAGCTGCCCAGGCAAGCGGTTGAGTCACCATCCCTGGAGGTATTAAAAAATATTCTGATGTAGCACTTTGGGACATGGTTTAGTGGTGGACTTGGCAGTGCTGGATTAATGCTTGGACTCGATGATCTTAGAGGTCTTTTCCAACCTAAGTGGTTCTATGATTCTCTGATTTTGAAAAAACAAATAGAAAAAAGTTTGGGTTTTCATAAGAAGTCATACAGTAAAAACTTCCATCTCCGAAGAACACCTTCATGTAGGTTGTGCCTCTCTTTATTATAGTGGTCTCAAAAATATTTCTTCAGAAGAGATGTTAAACTAGAACTTATTGTCACAGTGAGAAAACTATGCATCCAGTGCAAGTGTCAGCAAAGGGTTCTCCTGGTTGATAACATCTATTTTATGTCAGTTTCTGTAGTGAAACCACACTGCCACTCCTAAGAAGTTCACTTCCTTAGTCCTCCCAAATTTAATCTATACTGTAATCTAAAAGATCTTCTTTAACATATGAGAAACAGAGAAGTTTGCTCAATCTGCCTCAGAAGACCACTACCAAGACCCACCTACTCCGACACAGTCTGACACAAGCAACAGGGAAAACTCTGTCCACAAAATTATTTTCTGTATTTTAGATATTCCTCATCTTTTCATCAATCCTCCTTTTTCAGGTCCCAGATAAAAACAGATGCAAGAAATCTACTCCTTCATTTTTTAAAAATATCTAGCTATTCTCTTGGTTACTGTTTTAAATATTTTTTCCTCTGTCTTGTTATGTCCTAAGAAATTTTGGTACAGATTTCAGCAAGATTCATCTTTTGGATAAAATTATGCTTTTCAGTGCTAAAACCTTCTTCTTAGAGGAGGACAGTCAGGAGCCCTGCCTATGGCTCATTGCAGACAACTTATAAATTACATAGATATTTTATCAAAGAATAATTGAGATGGCTGAAGATAAGGTATCACACTAGGGGATGTATTTTACACTCCTGTGGAAAAACAGACAAAAATTTACCCCAAAGAACAGGTATCTGTGAGTCAGCAGATACTCCTGTTTTTTACTTATTACTTATGGGTATGTTAGATTCAGTGCCTTATGCAGCAAAGATAAGCTAACAGTGAGAGGAAGTGCAGGCATGTTTTTCACATTTTACTATTACATATCCAGTGTTATTGATTAATTTTGCTATTGACTTTATTGGAGACTGATATCCAAATCATGCCTTGTGATAAGCATTGTGATTTCAACATTCATTAAGTCAGGAAGAATAACCCCTTAGTTTGACTACTCAGGCTGGTGCTCACAGGAAGTTCACTGAAATCCCTGCTGCTTTAGCCACATTTTGGGCCATTCCAAGCACTTGTGATCCAGTGTGCAAAGAATAACTGGGACTGCTAAGGACACCCTTTTTCGGGAAGTGGCTGAAAAGTGGCTGAAAATACAGTGAACCTCAGCTACCATGGCAACCTCTCTGAGGAAGAGCCTACGTTGTGGCTGGTTCTTCTTCTGCTTCTTGTCCACATCTTCCGTCCTCTCAAGGGAGCTTCTTCTCAACTCCCACGTTACCTTTCCACCCCACTGAGTATGGTGAACAATGAGCCACATTAGGAGGTGTTTTGCTGGCAGACAGAAGTCCTTTGCCTCTATTCAGCCCTGTCAAAGACACACCTGGAGTCCTGTGCCAAGCTGTGGGCTCCTTAGCATAAGAGAGACATGGACATACTGGATGAAGTGCTGTGGATTGCCACAAAGATTATTATGGGACAGGAACATCTTTCTTATGAGGAAAGGCTGAGAGAACTGGGACTGTTCAGCCCAGAGAAGAGAAAGCTTAGAGGTACAAACACCTGAAGGGAGGTGCAAGGAGGATGGATCCAGGCTCTTCTTGGTTGTGCCCAGTGACACAGAAAGAAGGGGCACAGACTTTTCCACCATGTGGGTGCCCAAACACGGACACACAGTGCTTGAGATGATGATCTCTACCCTCAGAGGTACTGAAATGCTACCTGGACAGGGTCCTAAGCAGCTGGCTTTAGGTGGTCCTGCTTGAGAAGTGGGGTTGGACAAAATGACCTCCATGGGTCCATTCCTCAACCCTGCTGTCATTCTGTGAACAACAGGGCAATTTTGTGGGCAAAGAAGCACTGGTGTGATGCTACGACCGAGACCTCCCACAAATCAGAAAGTGGCACTGGGCTGTCCTTATTCTTGAGTATTCTCTAGAGGATGTTTGCTTATGGGAATGGCATGTTTGTGCTTTTAAGAAACTGGATAGATAACCCTTAAGTAAAGTAAACAGATTAGTCTCATCTAATGACATAAGTAAGTTTGCTTTAACTCTTTCTCTTTTTTTAAACTGCTCTGTGTTAAAGTACTCCAGTTCTCATTACCTGACACACTCTAGCACTTTGACTGACATTAGTGGAATTATTAACTTCTTGCAAGTAAAGGCTACTTTAACTTAAGTATCTAACGGTAAAAGTATAAGATTCCTCACACATATTCAACAAAAAGATCTGCCTGAAGCAGAAATGAAAACAGAAGATGGCAGATAAAGAACTGATACTCCTTGTCATCCTAGTATGGTAAAACTTCCCTTTTAAATCAGAACCAGTTTCTATAACTGACTAGATGATATTGTCCTTACTTTCCTGGGAAAAGGAATGAGGAGGGAACACAGAAGGCCTGAGTTGTGTATGGACAAAAATGGACAGAAAGAGGGAGAGTGGGAAAGAACAATTTTGCTGTAAAGTAAGAAAACACAAAAATGAATCTAAAGTATTTGAAAAAAATCATAGCTGCTATTTGGTACCAAATAAGTTAAAAAATAACAAATAAATACTAGTTGTTCTTATTTGTCTCATTAGGAGGTTAGGGTTAAAAATAATTGCAATTCCAAAGCAGCTGTACAAATGTAAAATCCAACATATTCCTTATAGAGCATGTTGTAACAATAAACCACTTTTCAAACTAGCCCTTGTATCTCACACATTAGAAATCTTATTTAACAACAAAGGAATAAATACTGTGTTACTTTTGCAACAGTAACAGAGCCTAATATCCAGGCAATAAGGTAGCTTTTCTGTTTGCCCTGCTTATTTTTTTTCAGCATTTTAAAAGGAAGATTTTCAGAAAACCTAACAAAACCTAGTGATTTAAACAAGCTTCTCAGCTGAAACGTGAGTTTCATGAAGTTTCAGGTATTTTGAAAGATACATTTTCAGAAGCCTGTGAATAAGAGGTGCTCCATGCTGTATTATTTTAGGGGTCATTATAGGAGGGGTTCCAGAAGCAGATGTGCAGCAGGACAGGATGCCCACAGCTCTGCTCTGCTGACAAACCTGCCTCTGCTGAGCAGTCACAGCAGCAGCACCCACCCACCACTGGGCAGAGATGTGGGAGCAGCCCTGGAAGTTGGGCTGCACTCCAGGCATCTTCCTGCTGCTTAGTAGCTTGGAATGTAGCTTTCTGCAGAAAAAAAGGGGAAAAGCAAATGGCTCCAAACTTCAAAAGAAATAAAACACCCATAGTTTCAAGTTGCATTTACTTCCACTGGAAAATAACTTTTCCTGCACAGTCCTTTCACCTTCTGGAATCTTCAGAATGATACCTTATCTTCTGATCCATGAAATATATGGTGATGGATTACCATGAAGATGTAGTCTGCT
The DNA here is from genome assembly GCA_013400735.1 of Pomatostomus ruficeps. Lineage (NCBI taxonomy): Eukaryota > Metazoa > Chordata > Aves > Passeriformes > Timaliidae > Pomatostomus > Pomatostomus ruficeps. Next base: position 30,261 of record VYZT01051496.1, on the reverse strand, counting down.
GAGCCCAACAGTTTCCCTGAGTGAGCAGACCATGTACTGGCCTTATCCAGCATTCACAGCCAGCTTGCACCCAAGTTTTTGCATGTTTAGGGAAAGAGACAAGATCAAACTTGATTCCCCCTGGTGCTCATTGATTTCACCTTCCTGCCAGTGGCAGGGCTCAGTGCCCGAACTTGCTCTGGAATGTTTGTCAGCTGTTGTGTTGGAGAGAAATCAGTGTATTGCTGGGAGATTAACAGATCCTGCAGGTGGCTGGGTCCCACACATTTCTGGGCTTCTCCTTAAAAAGCAGTTTGCTGGCCCATCTCATATTTTCCTCTGTCATAGGAATGTAATAGACACTTGTATGTTCTGTAAGGGAGTTTTCAACAGTATTGCTCTATAATTTTTGTGCTGTCAGACACACCATAATCTAATCCAGAGCTTGTCAGGATCTGAGTTTGCAGTCCTTGCTCATATAAAATTTCCTCTCATTTGCCAGCCACAGGGAGATCTTTAGGCAGCTTCTCACACCTTCATTTCTCTCAGGTGCCCTGAAACTGGGTTTCGTGAACATCTTTCAGGAAGAAGGGGTCCAATAAAAAAAAAGTGAGCAAGAGTGGTTGTCAATGGGAAACTTCCTCCGATGAGAAAGGTCACTGAAAGTCTTTTTACAAAATTCTCCAATTTGTAAAACATGAAACTACTACTGCCTCTGTTCCCAGGCCACAACCCTGCTTCCACCTCATTCACTAATGCAAGGCTAATTGTACACTAGATAACAATCCCTTTAGCAACAAACTCTTGCTTGGGATGACTTGAAAAATGCAAGATGGGAAACTAGAATAATGCTTTTAATGTATATAGCTGTACTTACATATATATTGTATTGTATAAATTGTTTTCTCAAGTTCTTGTGATTAAATTTCTTGCTGCTGGGGAGTATTTATTTCCAGCAAATAACAAAGGCAAGACGCCTGCTCTTTCTTGAAACTTTCGCAGTTCTGAGCCTGTAATTTAAAGACCAACCTGCTGCCTTAAGTCTAAAGATACTGTGGAGATTTTCCTCCAGGCGTTATTATAGTTTAGCTTTCCTTTGCTGGTTAAGTGTTGCCATTTCTGATGACATTGGTTCATCACATGGATACCATCTGTTGTCTGCACAATTTATTACTTGGTCTTATCCCTAGACAACAGATTCTTAAAGGGAACACAGACATTTTTAAGAAAGTATATATAATTCATTAAATGTTTGACATTTTTTAAATCAATTTTTTTTAAAAAAAGTGATCTGCTAGAGACATGTATGGAACTAGCAGTTCTCAGGAATTTTGCTCTCAAGTCTGTCTCTGACCCTTCAGATCGTAGCTGTTTTTCATGGCCAAAAGCATTTGCATGTTTTCCCCTATAATAGCCAGCCTTACAAGAAGAAACGCCACCCCTCTGTACACCTTGCCTCAACTAAATAATATGTCAACAGAAAGAACACTAGTCCACCTGGAGAAAAATCACATCTTGGGGCTCTCACACCTTTTGCTCTCTCTGCAGAACTGTCTCTTAGCCAAGCTGACACGGGCCCTTGGGCACCATCACATCCCAGATGCTAATAATTTTTATTTATTTTGTTACGCAGCCTGCAAAAGTAGCAAAGCTCAGTCAAGAAAAAAACAAAGAAATCCCTCTTTCACAGGGTTTGCTTAGTAGTATCAGTAGTCATGCAAAGCAGGAGATCATAAAATATTAATTTTCATTTTTACTCCACCTTCTCTTCAAATAGTTCATGTAGACTTTCAATCATGAATGAATAATATCTAACAATTGCTCTTTGAAGCAAAAATTATTATCTCTGTATATGGAGCTGAAAATGGACCACAGGTTGTTAAAAAACTTTCTCAGGTATGTATCAGGACTATATCAATCAGGAGAAAAACATGCATTCAATTCTGGATTTTGAATCAGCAAGATAATTTTTGATAGGAACATATCATTAATTTTAGAGAAAAACAGTTTCAGGCATTTGAGATGGAAGAAAATGCTATTTCCTTTTTTCTTAACTGTTAATTGTTGGGCTGATTTTCAGCAGAGGAAATCAAGCTTTAAAATCCCAAACTCTTTGCTCTAACAATAAACAAAGGTACTTTCTATATATTAATACCATGCATTCTTCTATTTAGATTATTAAACAACAACAACAAAACCTAGTAAGACAAAGATGCATCATTATATTTTGCTCTACTATGGTATCTGATTCACAGATTATTTATGTGGGAAATTGCAGGTATATTAGTTAAAGTGTTCAGGTCAAGCTAGCATTAACAGCAGGAAACGCATTTACAGTGGAAGAAAGAAAACAAAAGAAAAAATCAGTAATTCAAATATTTTTTGCCTTGAGCATGAACCGTGTCAGATGCAGTAAGAGCAAAAGCCAGGCTGGGCTGGGAGAGATCAGGATGAGGGGAGGAACAAGAGCATCTCTGGAAGAGAGAAGGTGAGACAGAAAATAAAAGATTCAAGAGAAAAAGAAATGAAAGGAGAAAGAAAGAGGTGAAGGGACGTAGTGAGAGAGTGGGAAATGGAGATGAAAGGCCCTGAGGAGTGTGATGAGAAGACCTCACCTGCTAGCTGAAATGGAATTCCAGCGGGGCAGCCACGGGTCCAGCTCTCTGCCATGGCTGGTGGTGCCCTGCAGCCCCCTGGTCCCGCAAGTGAAACTGAGCCTGCAGGTGGTTGCCTTAAGGGTGCATGTCACTGCCCACAGTGAAACCACTTCTTCAAAAGAGAGGGCTCAAGACCTGAGCCGCAAGGAAACAGCTGTGGGATGCGGAGAAGAGGGGCCTCTCTGGGTTCGGGGAGCATCTTCTCTCTGTCAGAGGATGCCTCCACCAAGCTGAGCAGCTGCCTCCACTTCAGCTGCTTGGTCTTGAGTCCTTTGCTTACACTTTTACAAAGACATACTTTCTCAGTAAATTTGGTGCAGCAGAATTTTTGCTTTCTCACTTCAATTCTAATTTTTGAAGCAGTTACAATTTCTGCTTTCACACGCTGGCAGTAAGCAGAATTTCTACAACTCCTGATGAGGGGAAGAGCAAGTGTTTTGCCAAGCTAAAGAGCTAAAAAAAAAATCCAAATGAAATTTGTGTGACACCATGGGAATACCCTGCCACGTCTGTCGTCGCGGGCTGAAGGAGGTTTCCTGTGCTTGGTGAGCACTTGCTCTGCTGGTGACAGAGGACCTGCTGTGGTCACTTCTGAGAACCCAGGGGTTGCCACCCAGGCAGGGACCAGGCTTGTAGCATGGGGCTGTGTTTATACCAGGGGGAACAGGGAACTAGCATTGTTTGCAGGAAGGTTCAAACCATGCTACAGCTGTTCTTAAGTTGTTACACAGATTACTTGTCTAGGGGATAAAAATAAAGGCCTCCAGGCTCAGACATGTGCCTGTAGGGGCACAGTCCCTCTGCCCTCAGCCTGTACCTGCTTGCCGCCTTCCTTGGAGCTTCAGGAGCTGCCTACTCATCGGCTCCAGGTTACTGATGTGTAAGGGGTAGAACTGGCCCAGGTGTAGCTGCATTTGCTAGCACCAGCAAGCCCCCCCCGGTTTATACCAGAACAGGACATCACAGAGGGGCAGACAGATCTCCCTACCTTGCACAGCTATGCATCACAGTCACCAGGCACAAAATGGATCCAGTTCTAAGGATTAAGCTGGAGCATCTCCCCCATGATACCCCAGGATAGGCCAGGGGATTTTTATTATTTGCTCGGCTGTTGTATTTTACATATAAAGTCGTATTTTATTATATTATTCATTCAGTTGTTATCTGTACTTATCAAGGGCTAAACAGTCATTCTGCAATTGTTCAGAACCTGGATAAAAATAATTCCCAAGCAAATAAACAGCGTTGGTAAAGTGTTCTCAGAAACATCTCAGAGATGATACCAAGATTTTTTATCTTTTATTGATACGTGGTATTAATAATAAAATACCTTCTGCATTAGGGAAGTCAAAATAAAAATGTAGATGGACCCGAACTCGACAGGCATGCCATAGCTAAAAGAAGACACAGAAAAGATCCTAAAGGTAACTGCAGGGGCAATGGGGCACAGAGGCCAGCATTGTTCATGGATATGAATGCGTGATCTTTCACAAGACTGCCTTAGAAACACTGAATGAGTCAATGGCATTGTACTGTGGTGCTGAAGACAAGTTTGTGTGTTTTGCAGTGCCAAGCAAGGAGCTGAAATGATACGAAAACTAGGGAGGTACGTATTTGCAAGGATGCAAAAATGAGAAAAGGAAGCATAGGATTCCACAGACATTAAAGAAATTGATGCAAACAGGAGAATACCATGCTGGCAACAAGCTTTCTTGGCTGGCAGACTGCCCGTTCTTTTTCCACAGACCGCACTGGTACACAGTCCCTCAGCATGAATGAGGTTATAAGACATCTCTGGAGATCGCCTAGTCCAGTGCTATGCTCAAAACATGATCAGCTAGCACAGGTTGCCCCAGAGCACAACCAACAGGGATGGAGAGTCCACAGCTTTTCCTGGCAATCTATTCAGCACTCAAACAACCTCACAGTATACAAGTGTTTCCTGATGTTCAGAGTGAACTCCCCCTGTTTCAGTTTGTGCACATTGCATCTGGTCCTGTCACTGGATACCACAGAAATGAGTCTGGCTCCCCCATCAGATATTTACACACATTGATAAGGCTCCCCTCAAGCCTTCTCTTCTACAGGCTAAAGAGTCCCCAGCCATTTCACCCCCTTCTTGTATGTCAGATACCCCAATCCCTCATCATCTTCAGGAAAAAAGGAAGACCTGAGGAACTACAGACCAGTGTAGTCAATCTTGGTGTCTGTTGCGAGCATAGAGCAGATCCCTCTAGAAACTATGAGAAGGCACAAGGAAAATAAGGACGACACTGGTGACAGACAATGTGACTTCACTAAGGGCAAACGGCACCTGACAAATCTGGTGGCCTTCTATGATGGGGTTACAGCCTTGGTGTGTGAGGGAAGAGTAAATGACACCATTCACCTGGGCTTGTGCAAAGAACTGGACACTGTCCTGAATGAAACTTTGTGTCTAAACTGGAAAGACATGAATTTGACAGAGGGAGCAATTGGTGGACAAGGAATTGGCTTCATGGTTGCACTCAAGGAATTGTGGTCAGTGGCTTGATGTCCAAGTGGGCAGCAGTGACAAGTGGCATTCCTGAGGAATTGGTTTTGGGACTCAAACGGATCAACATCTTTATCAATGTTGTGTTGTACTTTCTCGTACCCCTTTCAACTCTACATATATACAGGTTTTGCCCTCAGAAAACAGGCGGCAGAGAGTTCGTACTTCTGTTCTGAAAATAACAGACATCCATCCCAGCCACTGAGTGCTCACTGTCAGTCAGGTGGCCTGATGATGACTTGTCTGAACACTTATATACCTACCAGGGAAGTGGATGCTTGTCTCTTGATTTAAAATTTGCAAGTGATCCAAGTGCTTTGTTTTCTCTTCCGCCTGATGCATTCAGCACTGGTAGTTCCTAGGACTCCACTGAAGTTATTTTGCTTTTTTTGTGGTTCAGTCAAGGAGAAACCAACGTTTTAATAATGAAAATCTGTTGCTGTTGATTCAGCTGATCTGGTATCAGAAGTCTTAGTGTGTTTGTCAGGCTTTCAATGTAAAAGCTTTTGTGAAAGATGCCATCAGCCAGGACAGTTCATATCTACTGGACTAAGCCAAAATATATTTATAAATTCTGCCATATTAACTTATTCCTAAAGATGCTGGACTGGGGGTGGAAAGGGTTCAAAGAATGTATCATACACATGTATATGACAGTGAAGCATTCTTTGAGTGAGCAGGGCTTTTTTCCACCATGAGAAAGTGGTTTCTGTTATCAAGTATTTTATCCTACTTATGTCACATCCTGGTTGGCCTTCACTGCAACAATAGGTAGATAAAGCCTATTCTAGGGGGACCAGCCACACGGTAAGAAATTCTCTAGCTAAACCATATGATTGGATTCCCAGCACAGTGAAACTACACTTACATTTTAGTGCTTGTACTAATACGAATTCCAGCTTAGGGCTAGACCTACCTCCCATACATTATTGATATAGGTGTTAGCATACATTATTAAGGTAGGTGTTAGGAAGAGCACTTAAGGGTCAGCTCCTGATTGGTGACTTGATTTGAATTCAGAACTTCACTGAGTTGAAATGAATTTCTTTCTGCATGTGAATGGGAGTTTGGTTGAGAGCAAGACCTGGTTTCTTCCAAATACTGTTAGTAAAGACAACTGGCCAGTTAAGGACCCATTAGTATTGTCACAGCAGGTCAGAGCATGCAGTCCAATATCCTGACTGCCTGAATATCAGTAATTCTCAAATATTTCAAAGGCAGTTGAAAAAAAACTCCCTAATTTTGTGGAATAATCTCCTCAAGAGTGACAATTTCCCTCTGACTTCAGACAGCAGCTGGCGTAGACCCTGAAGTATCAGGCTTTATTACTCTTCCTTCGAAAAATAAATGAGTAAATGCTAAATTCTTGTCTAACATCATTGTGGACCCTGATGACATCTTTATTTTTCCTTAATTATATGCTACAATGATAGATTTGAAAAGTTAAATTCAGATTATGTGAAAACTTTTTTTAGAAGTATTTCCTTTGATCTGTTTCAATAAAACCAAGGCCAGTTTTGCCAGTAGATATAGTATCTTCTAATAGACCAGCTGGTACTGTTGGAAAAAAACCAGTGTTGACACACTAATTTTTTCAACTGCTTGGTTGGTTAAACAAGATTCCCACCCACAAAACTTGTCTTGCCTATACCCTAAAAAGAAGTCAGTTACGGTAACTCTTTCCCTTAAAAAGTATTGTTACTCATTTGCATTATTTGATGCCAGCCTGCACTTCAGGATGTTTCCACATGATTTAATAAACATGTTAATTATGGGCGGACACAAAGAGAAACTGTGACTCTCAATAGCAGACATGGCTTTCTCAAGAGTGGTTCAAATGTTAGGGGGGAGCTGCTTGGCACTTGCAAGCTGGTTTGGTTGGAAAAAAAGGAGCTCTTGGCAGGTGTTTCCTCTCCAAGGATTCCCTCTCCAAGGATTCCCTCTCCACCTCAATTTTTCACCTCATAATGTTTGGTTCTGCCTTTCTGGCACAGCTCATAAAAACTTGTCACTTGGCCATGGCTGCGTGCGTGCATACGGCAGTATTTCCCCCTTTCTGGGTTGAAAAGCACACCACAGTTATCACCTAACTACAAAGTGGGACAAGATGCAAGGGTATCTGTTTCTCCTTCCTCTTGCTTCCTGAATTACATGCAAAGTACAGCAACACTGTCCACAGAGATGCCAGCTGCAATGATCAGGGGACCTAGTTTTGTGAAAAAAATAACATCAATCACTCCTCTGCAAGAATGCATAGTACATCTCCATGCACTACATGAACCAGTGGAGCAAGCTGAAGCAGACAGAGAATCGTCTGCAGGCCTCCTCAGCACTCTGGCTGACCAGCAGGAACAGGCAATAAAAATCAGAATCTGCAGGGGAACACATGATTAATGAGATGTCAGGCTCCCATATGGACACTCACTTCCTGCAGGTCAGTCTTCAGGCCACGTCCTTGTATATAGTTAACAGAAATGAAGAGACAGGAGAGGTGAGAGCTTGCCAGAGTCACAAAAAGAGGCTCAAGCCACCTTGAGCCTCTTCCCATTACTGGTTCTGCTCTGCTGGCCAAGAGAATGTAGAAAGGATGAGGGACACTTCCAAGCTGGTTTGCTGCTCAGTGGCTCAGGTACAGTACTTAGGCTGACTTTGGTGCAGGAAAACCCCAACATTCTTGGCACCATACTGCACACCTCATTGCTAGCTGGGCACTTAGGCTGGCAGGATCATGAACTACTGCCCAGTCTACTACCTCAGCTCTTCCCACATCCAGTGGGAATGTTTTGAACCTGAGCTACAGCATGCAGATAGAATAAATGTGGGCTGTGCATACACATGCCCATTTGTGTCTTTGTTCCTAACCTCACTGTGTACATGTAATGTTAGACATATGCAGAGATCAGCAAAAGGGCTGTGGGAAAAGCAGATTCACAAGGTTGAAAACACAGGTTAGAATACACTTCAGCGAAGGGAGTGGTTATGCATCTCAAGTCTTCGCTTGGAAGAATAAACTTCATGTTCGACCAGTTTACCCAGAAAAGGTATTACCCTATGTGTATCATCAAATCTCTTGTAAGATAATTTGATACCATTAAACCCACAATACTAAAGCTCCAGACAAAGGACCCACAGATCTTGGGAAAACTCTGGGTGAAAGCTGAGATTTTTCTTCTCCCTTACTAGCATTTTTGTGCTTCCCCTTCAAACTGCCTCACATGTACATATACCTTTTCTACTCAGTCTGGGGAGGGAAGGGATGTTTTCCAAGGGACTTTTTTCCTGGAATAAGAGGCGATAAATAGACTGCTGATACCTATAATACTGATACTACCTCTGGCTTAAGCAGAGGATGATACCGAGTTCCTCTCTCCCCCTCACACCTGGCATTACCTCAACACAACACCTTCTACCTCCCATTCCCCTCTATGAACTCATGCACCCTAAAGACCCCATCCGCCTGAGACCTCCACCTTCTGCTGGCATTTTCCCAGGGCACCAATCAGCAGGACAAAGGGAGAGAAAACAATTCACTCCCAGACTTTCTCTTCATGGCAGCAGCTGAGGGAAGTGTCACCTGCAGGCACGTGTGTGTAGCCGCAACAGTGCAGGGAAGCCCTTGTTTTCACTTCTCAGAGGCATAACACTAATGCCAGGGGGCTGAGGAATACACAGCCAAGCAGCACTATGGGCACCTCACCTTATGCAGCTAGGATGATCTGTGCACTAAAGCAAATCGATTTTGGTTATGTCAGAAGGTGCATGTTGGGACTGAAATGTTTCTCATGGTTGAGGCATTTATGACTTTTTCTTCCTTGTGGAATCTGTTGTGGTTTGTCTGAGCTCTGACATGGAGATTTCAATGGAGAAACCAACAGGGTCTTTCCACCCTTTGACCTACTTTTCAAGCTTGGAGGAAGACAGAAGCTGCTAGCTCTTTGCCATACTGTTGAAAGAAAGTAAAAGGCTGAAAACTGTTGGGGAATAACAGAGAGATGACATCCTCACCCTCTCTTCTCTGTATACAGTCTAAAACTGAAGCCTGGACTGTGGTAGTCTTGTACTTTCTCTAGTTTTCTGTCCAAAATTTTTGATCTTGAGATTTCAGCTTAAGGCACGTTTACTTCTTAAGGTCTTTGAACACTCCATCTGAGGAAGACTTTGATTTGTTCCAATGAGACAAGCTCACTCATTATTTTTCAATTTCACACAAACTGTCAAAGCATCTTCTAGGCAGGCCCTGATCTTCTTTTCATTTTTAGTAAGAGAGAAGGCTATGATAGACAAGTAATCTTAATTCCACAGTAAATGTTTTTCTTACCAAAATAATGTCAAGTGCACTTTAACTAATATTTTTGTATGTATATATATACGCTATTTCAGTGATTGCACCACAAGCTACGCCAACAACTCGACTGAGTAGAAATTGAAAAAACTAAAATCTTGAGTAGCATTGCAAGAGAGTCAGTTAAAATTCAAGTAATAAAGTTCTCCAAGCTCCAGGGAAAAGACTTGAAGCTTTTTCTTTAATACTGCCTCTCATCACGCGGAGAGGGAGAATCCCTCAGGCCGCGTTCCCGTTATGCCAGCAGGCAAGGCACGGCGAGCAGGCTGCCGTATACTTTTTCGTCAGGAAAAGAGGTGCGAGACTTTTGTGGAAGGAAACCGGTTGAGATCCTGCCGGGACCGCGGGTGCTTTGACCTGGACCTCGCGATGGGCGAGAAGTCTCGAGAGGCAGCCTGGCAGAGCGCTCGAGAGCCGAGCGGCCCCGGGCAGGGGCTGGGCTGTGTGCCGGGGGTCACCTGCCGCCCGCCA
>VYZT01051496.1:0-19566 GCA_013400735.1 Pomatostomus ruficeps | reverse complement strand
GGGGGGGCGCTGCCGGGAGGGGGGCGGCGGGCGGCGCGTTGTTCCTCATCCCCGACACGCCGCGGTGCTGCCGGAAACAAATAACAACAGCCATGGTGGTGGCGGGGGACCCCGGGCCGCCCGCCCGGCTGCGGCCGTCCTGGACGGGCGGATGGGGCTGGGCCGGCTGCCCAGAGGGGACCCAGCCCGTACGGATGGGAAGGAGCGGGCAGGTGTGTGTGGGAAGGGCCTCCTCCTGTGTGGCTTTAAAGGGGCTCCCCGCCTTTAATGGGCAGCTGTCCATCCGTCTCTCTAGCGCTAGGCTTGGTGCAGGTTCACAGGTACTCCCTGCCCCAAGTCAGGCCGGGAGCAGGGAGGCAGCGCGTTCCGGAGCGGTACCGTTGGATGGGGTCTTCCGAACAGTGCATATTGAGTGTCGGCTTTTGGAAGTTTTAAATGTTCCGGCTAAAATGCAATGTTAAAATTGCAAAAAAAAAAAAAAAAAAAATTACAAGTAGCGATTCACCTCAACATAAGAAAGAATTTCTTTATGTTGAGGGTGGCAGAGCACTGGAACAGGCTGCCCAGGGAGGCTGTGGAGTCTCCCTGTCCGGAAACATTCAAACCCCAGCTGGACAGGTTTCTGTGTAACCTGCTCTAGGTGATCCTGCCTTGGCAAGGGGGTTGAACTAGCTGATCCCCAGATCCCTTCCAAGCTTAATGTTACTATGATTCTGTGATAGATATCTACGTTATGTACTACTGTGAGCAGAAGTTGCTTCAAAATTTTTTCTGAGATTTTTCGGCCCTCATGCGCAGCCCCTTTCCAAATGGTGAGAGTTCAGATAGCCTGTATGTCATGCAGAGCTGCACTGCTGTTGCTGCTCGGTTGTGCATCCTCCTGATAAGCAGGCCGATAGTTAGATGGAGCTTGCAGTAAACTGATTTTAATAACCATTCGTTTTGTAGGTTAAGCAGCATTTGGCAGGCTAGGAAAACATGCTCCTTCAGAAAAGTTGTGCCTCTTTATGGGAGTATATTAAGCTTGGCTGCATTATTGATTTTTGACACAAACCTGGCATTTATTTACATTAGATGTTGTAGCTCCTAAATGGTCACAACCATATTTTTTCTGAAATTAAGATGCAGCCATGCTGAACATCCGTATGTAGGTTTTGAGTGCTTGCTAAATCTTTTGGGATCCTGTAATTGCTGCTTTGCCAGGTGTGGTGAGCTTGTGCTGCTGAGTATTATCTCTATACTTGGTAGCTTCTCAGTGTCTTACATTAACACAACTCTGTCATGCCTACCCTTTCAGGAGGAGCCTTTAATACACCAAAAGCCCAGCCCCATCCCCCACTACTGTGTAAGGCTTTCTATTAAAAGTCTTCCAGGTTTTTGTTAAACTTAAGTTATTCAAGCTGAAGGTTCTCTTGCCTTTCTTTCTTTTTTTTTTTTTTTTCATTACGTAGAGATATGTTGCAGGGTTTCAGCAGCAATAAGTCAATCTTTGTTAATTTTTCTTTTGGATGGAGTTTGATGTGAAATATATTTTTTTCCCTGTGTGGAAAAAAAAAATGTTAGGGGATTCAGACTTGGGAAGTAGATGCATAATTTAGTTTCCAGGTAAAAGCTCCTGTATGAAAGATGCTCTTCTAAGAAACAGTTAAAAAATTTGCCCAAGCCCTGAATCTAAGACAGAAATCTTCAAAATTTGTGTGTGCTTGGGAGTTGGTACTGCTGAGCAGTTAAATTATTTGAAACCCTTGCTTCTGTTGAATGTGCTTGCTGCAGTTGTACCCTGTTGAGGAGTCAGGGCATCAAGAATGGAGAAGCCCACTACGATGTTGTCAGTGGTGGCCTGCTGGGAAGGCCACCTCACTTGTAGGGGGCAAAAGCTTCTATTGGTAGAAGATCTTGAAGGACCCTAGCTAGGAAAAAAAGCCTGGAAATGAAGGATAGGGAAATTTAAGTTGAAGAGACAGGGAATGGGCCTAGTCTCACTTCTAAACTTGTTTGCTTTGGGATGCATTTGTGAAAATAATAAGGAAAATAATTCTTCAAAATCTGAAATTGATATTTATAGGTACCGACAAGCTGATATCTAAATTCCTTACCTTGCTGATGGCATGTGGTGTTAACAGTATGATTTCCAAGTGGATGGAATGAAAGCTTTATTTCTGTGGATATAGGAAGTAAGACACAAAGTCATATTAAAAAAGTTCTGAGGTTAAGAACATGAAATTGGGGATTACCAAAATTCACCTGCGTGTACCGTCTCACTGACTGTATTTCAGAAGTACTTGGTAGTCTCAGTGTGACTGTGGATGCCACCTTCTCTTGCTCCTTCCTCATTGGACACCAGCCTCATTCAGTGCACAGAGCAGATAATGCTCATTGACTAATTAACTGGGTAGTCCTATTTATTGTTAAAAGTGGGTCAGTGCCTCATTCTAACATGCGTGTTACTCTAATCCTGCTTTGAGTACAGGATTATTAATTTACTTACAGGTTTTTCTGTGGTAATCACAAGGGCTCCCCAAATACCAACTTATTTTCACAACATGGGTGGTAGGAATGTTGAGTGATGAAGAGATGGTAAACAGTGATAATACAAAAAATACTCCAGCGTGGAAGTATTTCAGTATTAGAGTATGAGGTGGAATGAGCAGCTGACATCCTCAGAGCTAACCAGGAGGAGTTTCTCAGATGGTGTGTGGTTAAGCTATTCTGTGCCCATAGATGTTTTGAGTGCTAACATCTGACAGAATTCCAGAAGTGATCAGATAGTCTTAGGAGAAAACTCTGCTTGAGATTATTAAATACAGAAACTCCCCACCTCTGGATCAGACTCATCTTCCCCTACATATATATGGCTGAAAGCCTGCTGAGAAATCCTACTTTATCCTTGCCTCATGCTATGCTTTTGTCCACGTATCTACTGCTGTCCAATGTCAGAGATGAGGTAGTAGGCTTAATGTGGCTTTTTATGTTCCTGGGGAGCAAGACTGACCATGCCCATGAGCTCTGCTCACTCTCAGGAGGTAGCACGGCTGCCCACTGCCCCTAGACTATTTGACATTTGGAGCATGTGTTCAAAGCACCATTCCTGCTTCTTCCACCAGAGTTAAGTGCTTAGCCTTCTGCATGGTTCACCTTCCAAGAGTATTCTGACTGCATACAGAATAGGGAACGTGGTTGATATTGCCTATCTAAAATTTTATTTTAAAAATGAATCCTTTTTACATAGAACTTCTGTGACAAAATAAGGGGGAGAAAGAAAATAACACATTTTCTCCAAATTTGGTAGCTGCTAAAATCTGCACATGGTGCTTTTCTAATGGATGTGTCCCCCACATGTGAGCCCAGTGAGCAGCAGTGGCTGCAGTACCGAATCTGTAGAAGGCTATAGAAGGAGCAGAGGTGGGGAAATGACTGGTACTTGCTATTTAGGGAAAAAGATACTATTGATTAACAGGATTTAAAGAAGTAGCATATGGAAGGATTGGGTAGAGGGCACAGAAGCATGAAGAATTTCTCTTCTTGTATCTTCCCTCTGTTCTCTGTGGCGCTTTACAACTTCTGTAAGCAGCAGACCAGTAGCCTGCTTTGCTGTGTGCTCGTTCCTACACCACCATCCCTTCTCAGTGCTGCTTGAGGGAAATGCTGTGGTATCAAAATGTATCATGCCTGTACCTCAGACAAGTTAAAGCTGTGTGGACAGCTGCCATTGTATTTGTTAGCTTTCAAGTAGTTGAATGGGTATACTATTCTTTTGCATGTGGGCCTCATACTATATATTGGTAAGAGTTGAAGTACAGCTCCAAACACTTGCTAATTTCTGCTCTACTTTTAGCTGTGTAGTTCATAATACGTAGTAGTCACCTTTCCTTCTGGCTTCTGATTCCTATAAAACACTGGGGCACTGAGCTGAGAGGTTCCAGCTGTGCTCTGGGCCCAGTGGTGGCCGTGGAGCTGCCCGTGGAGAGCCGGCCACAGTGATGGTGCTGCTGCTGCATGAGTTTCCAGTGCCAGAGCCTAGCCCACCGTCTCACTGTGTCATGTTTGCATCTGGTTCTCTGCTAGAAAGCCTTTTGCAAAGCCCTCCTAGGAAATCTCTAGTTGGAAAACACGCCCGTGTTTCTGCAAAGTGGTATTTTTCTATGGCTGCTGAGAAAAGCCCATCTGTGAATAGACTTTATTGCTGGCCTGTGAAACGGTGGAAAGGGACATCAAGGCTTGGGGCGTGTTGGGTTGGCCTAATAAAAGCATTATGTTTGTTTTCGCAGCCCTAATAAAAGCATTATTTCTGTTTTCACAGCCAACCACCTGCATGTGTCTAGTCAGGGCAGTGGTGGCCACTGCTGTAGCATCTCCGTATGCAATCACTCCATGGTTAGTTTAGTGAGCATTACAGGTTAGGTTTTGTGCAATCCATAAAAACACTAGGCTTGGAGTGGAAAGACATAGACACTTGTGAATTTTCTGCTTTTTAAAACAGTTTTTTTGAGTCTTTATCAGTACATTCCTTTTTAAACAAAATGAAGCAGCCGATATAGAAAAACCAGAAAGATAGCTATTCAGCAAAACTGATACTAAAGGTAATCTGTTGGATTACACATCTTAATGCAGTGAAACTGGTCAGGGTTATTCTAAATGTGGATTTTTCTTATCTTTGGTAGCATTTCAGTATTTGCAGGTTGAAGTGTTTAGAAACAGACAGTTACATGAAACTTTTAAGTACAAGTATAGTTGCAGTATGTCACGTACTCTTCACTTTTCCTGGGGTTTGTTTCTTTTCCACTAGAGGTGCATCCCCTTTAATTTTCATTCTGCCTTTTCCAGGAGTTGACAGATCATACAATTTTCATCTTGTTTTGCTCTGAATACTTTTAAGAAATGGGAAAACAATTCTGAGCATTGAAGAGACATTTGGGACATTTAGAGACAGATACAATTGAGAATTGAAGAGTAGAACCAATAACCAGTTAGAGATGCATGACAGGAAATGAAAATTACTGAATTCACTTAATCACTTTTTATCTCATATGTCAGCTCCAGAAATCAGGCAATTAGACATGGATTTTCTTTTTGCTTTTATGTGTTTCATGTGGAAATAACATAATCACAGAATATTCTGAGTTGGAAGGATCACTGAGTCCAACTGTTAAGTGAATGGTCTGTAAGAGGAAGATGATTTGGGGGAGCTAGGGAAAAAGAGAAGGAAAAATTTTTCCATCTACAAAATTACATGGGATTCTAAGTGAAACAGAAAAAAATTACAGTATTAATTTGCTTTGATTTTATCTGTTTATATACCTTATGGGTTTTTCTTAGTGTATAGGACATCATTCAAAGTCCAAATATTTCACAAGAATTGTGGATACCTGAAGAGTATTGGTAATTACTTGTTTCTGGTAGAACCCACCCTGTGTTGGGTGCTGAAGAATACTGTAGCACTACTGCTCTTCTCATTCTTTTCCTGCTTCAGAGGCAACAAACATGAAAAGGAGTGTCAATGTGGGGATAGTTATATGAGCAAACTGTATGCCATATCTTAATAATTGAAAGGTTGTTTTTCAAAAGTCAGATCATCCCTATTTAACTTCTATCTAGCAGGTTTTAGAAACAGATTTTTTTAGGTATTGCTGTAGGAGTGGGCCTTCAGGAATGATTCGAATGTCCAGAAAACAGTGACTCTGAGGACTAGCTCAGAAAGGTTTCCATGTGTAAGGAACCAACTAGAAGCAAATTTAGACTACTGCTGCTGAGCAGAAGTGGACAAATGGTAAGTGAGGGTGGGGTGATAGACACAAGCATTTCTGTAGAACCTCCAAAGCAGAAAACATAATCTTGGTTGTGAGGCAGCTGATGAAAAGGGGTCAGTGGAGGGATTTAGATAATAGGTTGATGCGGCTGATGTTTTCCTGATTTGTTGCTTTCTAGTAAAGATGTAATGCTTTATGCCACCAGGAAAATCGTGTGATTAATCACTGTGTATAGACATGAGTATTGGACATGGGTTGGAATTGATCATGCTCTTTGTGTGAGTGTAGGCTTCATCAGTCTTTCAGTAAAGTTCTGATTACATGGTTACCTTGTTTGGTCTTCAGAGATATCTTGTGCTTAGAACTTGCTTGTATATTTAATTTGCTTTTTAACAGCCTTTTACTCCTGACTTTTTTAAAATTTGAGAATGGAGATTTAGAAAGAAAGCACAGATGTACAAAAGTGAGAGCAGAGACCTGCATTGTACAAGTTGTTGACAGGTTGGTCATACAGTATGTGATTCCTATGAGTCCCTCAACTTCAGTTGTTCTAATGCTGAGACCAATGGCAGAGAGGACCTTTCCTTTCTTTTATGCATTCTCCCCAGCTGCTGTGAAAAATATCCTAATATTCTCTCCAAGTTATCTGCACATGCTTTATGCAAATATTTTTATTAAAAGTTGAGTTTTAGTTGGTGGCTATTAAAGCAAAAGCTTAAATGTTTGAAAAAAATTGATGCAGTTTATTGAATAGTTCAATGCAATGTTTTAGGAGTTGTAAAAGATCTTGGAGAGGGTTGGCTCTGAAAGCTATGATATTAAGTAATTGTATTACTTTAAAATGCTGTTTGTGATAACAGAGTAGTTCTGGTTTACTCTTTTGAGAAAGTATCAACTTCAATTTGTATTATCACTGTGCTTTTGGACTTGGTCCACGACGAGGAGTCCAGCTGCTCTAGGCTCTGTAGCAAGACTTTTACAGAGCAGAAGGATGGCACCTATGCTGTTTTTCAGTCTTCATCAGATGCTTCTATGATATGTGAAGTATATATAAAAAAAAAAGACAGCCCAGCCATGTAATAGTATGGTAAAGATAGCTGTTTTCCCTAGCTTGCCCATGAATATCTTGCCGCGTAGTGGGAGTGTTTGTAAATAAGGCAGCATTTCCCAAACTGTTTTGCTTCCTGTCTGCCTCTCAGCCAACTTGGTTCATTTGTGCTGTCTGCCCTCCAACTGCACTCTCTGTCACAGTCACAGTATTCTAACCCAGGCGTGTGCTTTTATTTTTGCCTCTCATGCCTGGGAGTGTCCTTCATTTTCTTTGTCTGGTGCCTCTATTTCGGAGATTAATAGTCTGTGTTTCAAAAACATTACGTTAAATGAGAGAGGCATAAAAATGTCAGAGAATCCAATTTCCCTAACAATTTCCAAGTAGTGGCACTGTAGAGAAAATAGTACTGAGGTGTACAAGTGAGGTCAGCACCACCAGCACAGGATTTCCTGATGCATGGAAATGTACGTGTCAGTACAAAAAGGAAGACAAGCAAAAGCTCCTCTGACACCTTGGTGCTTCTAGGTGACTACAAGGACACAAATCTTAAATGACTTACCTTAGACAGGCTTTGTGTAAATGTTTTACTGTTTTTGTCTCAGTATTAGGATAGCTATCTCTGTAAATTCCTCGGGAGATACAGCACTGTATTTTTTACTACTTTATATCTAGCTGAGATAGCACCTTGTCCTTAGGATGCGCATGTATACAGTGAACCTATGATTCAGTTTACCAGCATGTGAAAAGTGCACTGTTGTAGTGCTGAGAGTTTAAGTCAACGTTATATGTAAACCTTTTACCCAGCATAAAAATAATTGTACATTTAAAAAGAAGTAACAATAGCAAAATGAATTATTTCAATTCTTGTTTTATTACCTTGCCAGAACTCTTTAAAATATTGTTTTGGAACGTGTCAGCTAAATCTGTTGTGGCCTTGCTTTAGCCCATTCACTTGGGGAGCAATATATCACATTATTGGAAAGGTGCCTTTTTTGTATTAAGAACAGTGTCCGAGATTATCGGTGCTGATACTGGGTTCATAAAAGCAGTAGTCTAGGATAATACAGTATTTGTTTACTATATTACTGTTTAGTGAAATCACAGAATGAAAATATCAGAAAATCTTTTCAGATAGTGCCATGTTAGACAAGACAAACATTACACTAAAATTCACTGAAGCTGACCTGTTCAGTTGAACGGTATGTGTTGAGTTCATCACTCAAGCACTTAAGCTGTAATGAGATAGTTTGTTTCTAAAAAATGTCATTGTAATGAGTAAGGCAAAAGTAACTACCTTTCCTATTTTTTTTCCTCTTTGGTGCCTGCATCTGGCGGGAAGCCTACTTTCTGCTAAAATTCTGTGGTAGAGGAATTATATAAGAAGATATTTATTTTTAATTGCAGTTGTCACATTAAGCTGCAGTGTTACTCACCAAGCAAGAAATGTATTAGATAATACGTGTATAAAAAGTAGAAAACTTTGTCTTAATTTCTCAAGATACTCTATTTAATTTCTTTCCAGTATTGCCAGGATGTACCTTCTGTCCTGAGTATTGATGGAATTTAGAAATTTGTTCTGTTTTCACATATGTGCTTACATAACATGTTAGCAGTTTTTTCCCCACTGGATTCTTTGTTGTTCCCTCGCACATCTATCTTTTCTCAGACCTGCCTGGTCAGCCTTTCTGCTTTTATAAGAAAGTTGTTGCTTCTCTCCCAGGAGAACCTGTTGAAAATATGTACAGCTTCAATGCATGGATAGTACTGCTGCACAGCAGAAAGGCTTATTCCCTTAACAAAAAATAGCTAATTCAGGATTTTCCTTAAATTGCCTAAACTTACCTAAAGTTACAATCAGTGCCTCAAAAGAGAAAAGACAGACATCAGAAGAAGTTTATTGCTATTTTAATAGCATGGTGTATGGAATGTTTTAAAGTGTTTGCTTGCAGTTGTTCTATAGGAAAGACTTAGATGGATAAATCAGATGCAGAGACTGATGTGAATTAGTAAACACATGAGAATAAAAACTTTATGAGGACTAAGATATTGTTTTTCCAGCTTAGCCTTCCACTTTTTTAATACCACACTGCTTGTGTGGTAAAGTGCACCCACTTCTGCAGACCTTTTATGGGTTGCTTGTGGTAAATAATTTTTCTTTTTGCATTCTCAAAACTACTGTGTTCAAGAAGCAAGTGAAAATTCCTGATTTGCTAAATGTTTGGCAGAAGGGGGAGAAAGTTGCCTACTTCTCATAGAGAAGGCCAGGTGCCAAATACCATAAAAATGCTTTGGCTGTTTAGGGCTTTGCTGGGCTATTATCAGTGTAAAAGCTGAATATCCCTTTGAACACAAATGGAGTTTGTATTGAACACTTCTTTTTTCACTCTATAAGCAATGCAAGATCTACTTTTTTCATTTTTTCTGCAGGCTTAATTTTCTTGCTAATTGCTACTGGGAAGTCAGTTTAAGGAGGCTAGTATTGAATTTTCTTTTGAAGGCAATAGTTATACTTGCCACTTCTAGAGCTCTCTGTTCTAAACCTGCCAAGAAAACTGTCCTCGGCTCCTGTGAGTGTACTTTTGATGGTTTTCTTTTGATTGTTCCTGTGGAATATGCTATCTTGTGCTCTGGGTCCCTCTGCTAGCAGTATGTTTCTAGACCATTTGGAGGTGGACAATAAAAATCCTTGTAGTTGAAAGCCATTTTGAAACTGCTGTGGTACCGGTGGAATTGAGCACTGCGGTGGTGTGTCAGCACTGGAGTACAGCAATTTGTTGGAGTGGCACAAGGAGGCTGATTGGTATAACCAAACCACAGCACTTCAGGACAGAGATGGTCTTCCTGCAGCTAGGTAAAAGAAAATGTTCTGGAGTAGCTTCTGCTGTTTGGAGTGGCCAGTTAGATATCACTGTGCCAATAGCCTGAATTGTAGCTTTGAGCAGCTTTAAGTGTCTTTGATAGGCTTGCATAGCAAATACCAGCAGTAGAAAGGCAGCAGTGTCAAAGATCACAGCAGCATCCTCAGCCTTGCTCAGCTGTGGGGTTGCTGCCCAAAGCCTGCTCCTGCTTGCAGCTTGACCTGCCTGACACTGAGGGTATTTGAACCAGAGCAGGAGCAGAGCACCTGGTGCTGTATCTGTGCCCTGGCAAGGTTACTCACAGGTTCCAGTGCTTTGTTTGGATAATGGGTGACCGAGATGTACCACCTCTCTGGATTTACTGCAGGTCAGCTCCGGGGTTTCTCAGTGTGGCAAAACTTGCAATTTTTCACTTGCTTCTTCCCAGTTTGAAGGATTTTGTGCATTAACTGTATTTGTTCAAGAGAGAAATAAAGGTACATGGATTCTCATGATGACTCTAGCATAGTGAAGAGCAGTGGGAGAAGCAAGAAGAATAGTCTTTTTCTTAATTCTTCAACAGAGCCTGGAGGATTTGGAGAGCTGATGGTGTCATCTGAGGGAGTATCTTGCTAGTTTGTTAAAAATTGGATAGACTCTCTATATAATTTCTGACAAAAGTGTAAGATGAAATAGCAGATACATTGCTGAAATTTTATAGTGTACCTTGAAATGACAGTTGTTCCTGGAAATAAAACAGTTTTCCCTGGTCAGTCAAGGTGTAACATAAAAATTGCAGGAGTTTTTGGTAATGGGCTGAAACGTAGGCAGAAGAAGCTATACTGGAAATGCATTTTTAGAGTAAGAAAACCACAGTGAAAACCTTGAGTAAGTTGTGAGCAAACTGGACTGAAACTGCTTACAATTAGAAATGTATTTGCTATCTTTTTGTTTTCTTGTATGAATGAGTCCTGGTATTTTTCATGATGCTGGAAAACCATGTGTAAGATGCTAACCTTCACTGTGTAAGTAAGGGACTGCTGTAGCAGGAAGGATGAGACAGTAGCTTGCATGACTGCAGACATTGCTGTTTTCCATAGTACAGTAGTTGAACTATAAAATACTTTTCCTAGACTTCTGAATGTGACTTTCCCAAATGAAGGCAAAAGAGGATCAGTCCTTTAAAAGACAAATCCCAAAAGTTTTGTCTTTTTTAGGGCTGTAGCAAAAGGACTTCTGAAGTTTCTATGTGGGTACTTATTTAAAATTATGAAAGAGGATCTAGGGCATGGATAGTGGAGGGAGTTTTATTTTCCTGTTCTCTTAGCTAACTTTTGTGACTTTTGAAAGAAGTAGCAGCAATTCATTAATATATTAGCATCTTCAAAGTTTCTTAGGTGTTTCCTTCAAACCTACAGAATATACAAATAATGTTCTAGGTTTGGCAGCAAAACTTTAAGAGTCTTTCTCCTTGCAAAACTGATGTTATTGTCACTGAGATACTCTATGTATTTGGTCTCTCACATCCAGCTCTCCATCTGAACTGGTGTTGGTGTTACCCCCAGTGGGCTGATTCATGCAGCTCCTGTCCTAGGGGAGTGCAGCTGGGCAGTGTTTCCTTCTGTCTGTGGTGTGCGTGCTACTCGTCATACTCCTCTTCCAGCCAGCCCTTCCTGTGGTTCCGTATGACTGTACTTCTTTTGCTGTTCCCAGTGCCTGACACATGGAAACGGCTTACCAGGTTATGTGGTCCGTTTTGGAGGGAAAATTCCTGTTCTGATGAAAATTGAGGGTTTATAATATGCATTCCTTTAGCTGTGCCACTAAGTTGCATTTTATTTCCTTTGAGGATTAGGATCAGGAAGTTGTTTCCGGGTGTCACCACCTGGCTGCAAGTCCTCCCAGAAGTTCAAGTTGGATAGTTTGGTACAGGATGTTCCTCTGAGTTGGATGTGTGCCTTCCTACCTTGAAGCTACCCATTACTCATGCCTCTTGGCTTGCGTGGTCTGGCCGTACTGATTAGTGTCTTTATAATTTACTCCGGGTGCTTTTACAGAAGGTTGATTTGAACTGCAGCTTGCATACCATTGTAAATGTTTATTTTCCTGTTGAAGTAATACCTGCTTGAGAGTTTTGTGTTAATTATGACAGCTTCTTGTTGTTCTTTGTAGCTTTTTAGTATTAAATTGATTTATTTGTGCTTAAAGTCTTATATGTCAAGGCCCTTGTTTCTGGGTGGGATGAATTTCTTCTTGCATCCTTCACACTTGCTTTCAATCGAAAGGATTTTTTTGGCTACATTTCAGGAAATTATTGCCTCTTCATGAAGAATGAGATGATGAAAATTGTCTTAAGCTCTTAAGGAGGCATTTAAAGTGTTTGTGCTTTCTGTGAAAGGGTTTGAGATATTTTTAAGTGTGCATTTTCTATATGTTACTCTCTAAAAGAACCAGTGCAGCCAGTTCAAAACCCTACTTAACACAGGTATATCCAAGAAGGGCATGCATGAATATGGGTTTTCGTAAAGTAAGCTTGCCTTATAGGTTTTTAAATGGATTTATTTTCTTTTTGATATCGTTACTGTCCTTGTTATTCTTGTTTCTAAAGTTCTGAGTCCTCATCGCTTCTTTCTGCATTTGTGCTGTAACTTCATGCTACAAATGCTCTTATTTGGCAAGAAACTTATATCAGAAACTTCCTCTTTCATGCTGTGCACTAATGTGTTTTCGATTGTTTTGCTGAGAAGACAGTAGTACCAACCTTTTCTTATTCTATTCCCCTGCCTATATATATATGTATATATATATATATGTAATAGATACTAGCAAATAAACCCATGGTAAAGGAAACTTCTTCTGAAGCATTTTTATTTTTTTTTCTCTTCCTTTTAGTTCCTGGAATGGATGGTGGTGGGTTAGCTGATGCTAATCTAACGGATTCCTACTTTAGCACCAGCTTCATTGGCGTTAATGGATTTGGAAGTCCTGCTGAAACGAAGTATCCCATGATGCAGGTAATGGCACTGATTTGTATAATGTTTCATGAGTTCTGGCTAGTGTTACACCAGAAAGGGAAAACTGGTCAAGAGACAGGACAAGTGGAGCCTTGTGGAATGTGTCATCCTGTATGATATATAGAGTATATACTCACTTTAATCTTGCAAATGAAAATGAAACAGTATCACTGCTTTAGCATTAATCTGTTTTTATTAGCACTTACCTGAGCTGTTGTGCTGAGCTTTGCTGCATACATTAACTCTGTATTAGGTTTCTTTTCTGAATGTGAATTTCTAAATTTCTTTTTAGGCTCGTAGCTTTTGATAGCCTTTTGCTAAACATATAAAAATCAAATTTTGGAACTTTTCAAAGGTCAAAAGTTGCTGAAGCACAATGTGAGCTGCCAAACCTGAAATTACTAGGCAAAAATTTCAGAATCTGTAAACGCAGACTCTGGTGGTGGTATGTTTCATTCAAGTATAAATCTTCTGAAATGTTTCCCTGTATTTCTAGTGTTCTGTAGAGGTTGGCATAGGAACTCCCATGAGGTGGATTTTATTGTGTAGGTAGTATTATGCAAAATTTGCAACAAAAGTCTGCCTTATTTAAAACCTAAAGGAGTATCTACTGGATTAACACATGAAGTACTATAATAACTCCCTCAAAGTGTTACGCATTTTAAAAGAAGCACAGTCTGTCCCTGAAAAGAAGATGGTCTGTCCTGTACTAAATAAAGCAACTTCTGGTAAATGAGAGAGCACAAGTCAAACAGTTCACACTGAGTCCTGACAACAACTCTCTTCTTTTATATCAAGGAAACTCTCCTTATGAGGTTACTTTGATCTCAATTGTGGCTGTATTATGGATTGAAAAATAACTCAGCAAAAGGTGGGAATTAATTGGGTGTGTTCCTTTTTTTCCTTTTGTTTGGTTGTTTGGTTTTTTCTTTTCTTTTTTTTTTTTTTACTGCATGTTTTCAAGAAGGCTGGATTTTCTTATTCGACAGAATTGCAGAAGTATGGAAATGTTTTATTGGCAGTTATGCATGATTTAAAAAGAAAAATTTTAACCTCTGATCCCAAAGTATACTATTGAAGCTGGCAGTTACAAATTTTTATATCACTGAGGTCCTATAACTTTAACACAAAATATTTGTTTTGTATCCTTAAACTGTATTCTACAGAAACATTTGTGTCTTTCTAAACACTGATATTTAATTATAACTGTTTCTTCTAGAAAGACAGACAATAAGGCATGCTTCTAACGTGAATGCTCATAGGATTTTTAAATACTTTACTAATGCCAGAGATTACAGTCAAGGCATTGTTGTTTCTCTTTGAGAAGAAATCAATGTGCCTCTTGCCCATTGGAGGATAAGGAAAATTACTTCTGAAGAAAGGTTTTATTAGTGTTGAGAATGTGCTTACAGGTATCAAACTACAGTTTGAAAAGCATTCCTATATTGATGTTTTCCCTTTGAATCCTATAATTTAAGTTCTTGTTTGCATAGGTAAAGCTGGTAGTGCTGTCTGTTTTGATTGTGTGTCAGCTCCTAGGTTAAGTCCATACTGACAAAGTTTAGCCACTTGGAATGGGATTTTTTGTGTCATTCAGCCCTTTGGAAAATAAGGCAAGAGAGAAATTTTAGTGAGTTTGACTTTAAATAATACTAGTCCTTTATGGTTTGGAACAGAGATTTTAAATCTGATTGGTTATTGTGTCAAGATTATACCTCTTGCTTGCTTTCTCTGAAAATTTGCACAGATTTTGTCGCTTGATTAAACCTTTGCAGAACTGGTTTATATAGACCCACTGGAGACTTCCTAGATGTTAGATAGTTTCCCAAAGATGTAATCTGCATTGGCATGTTCCAGCTTGAGTACTTTTTTGCAGTTGCAGCTCTGACATAATCTAGGCCTTGCCTGAACTCTGAGCAGGAACACTGATGAGCTTCATTTCCCTCTTTCCTTTTCTTCCACTTCAGACTGTAACAGCATGGAAGTGGATCTATATTTAATGAAAGTAAACTGTATCTCTGTTAATTGGAGCAGAGGGGTTGGTAAGGGAAAAGAGACTTACGCTGTGGGCCTAGAGAAGCTGGGCTGAAGATAAGTAAACAAGAAACCAGGAAAGATTGAGCACAGGGACTGAAGCAGAGAGGAGACCTTGGTGGGACACTCACAGAGTGGGAACTGGAATGGTTCAAATGCAATACACAGAAACTGAAAACAAGTTTTCATAGTGTAAAGGTGGGACAAAGTCGGGTGGAGAAAACAAATCCATATTCTTAGTTCTCTCCTGGTCCTTGAATCAAACTAAAGATACTAAACTTTTAGTGTTCTGCCATCAATGAAACATCAGATGTCTTCTGTAAAATATTTCATTAACTCTCAGTTTTACTTTTGCAGATGGAAACACCAAGTTCCATCTGACTTACTTGTCATCTCTGGTGAATCTGTGTAGCTCACAAATAGATGCATCAGTGATGCAATATGAGGCAACCTCTTCAGCTTGTTTTTTACAACTGGGAAATTGCACAAACATGTGAATAAACACACTGGTAGAGAAACACTAGTAAGATGCAACAAGATGTTAGGAAATGGTAAGTTTAGGTTGCCAGTGCAGCCTTGAGGTTATATATTGAGTTGTATTTCTTGTAATGTTGTGTAATTTTTTTTCAGTGGGAAAATTATTAGTGGGACTTCACTCAGGATGTAAGATGTGCGGCGCATCCACGTGTATTGAGCATCCTCTTGATATTTGATTAAATGTTCATTGTATGGTTCTATGCTTTATTCCTGCATGCTTTTTGCATCCCTGTGAAGACTCTTAGCTGGCAGTGCACTTTGGAGTGTGGTTACAACTACTCCATCAAATTTTGTGGAAAGCTTTCCTTATGAAACCAGAAAGTAGTCTACGTTTCATAGATGCATGGGATGGAGAAGGATGGCACTTAAACAAACAATATCCCAACAGTGCTGGCAAACAAGAGACCTGAGGTTTTGAAACTAATCTTTACAGTTGGAAGGTGAGGAATGGACTTAATAACAACCAGTAAAATACTTGGTTCAAGTTGCTTATCTGGCCTCACTCTAGCAAAGATAATAATAAAATCAGTCTCTTCTGGGTATTGCTCATTTCTGTTACCAAGAAATAATCTTTCTGCTGTCCTTGTTTTATTCACTAGATACCTCTCAACATAATCATCAGTTATTCAGTTGATGAGTTGTCTTGTCTATCTAATCTCCAGAATGTATTTGTCATGTGCAGCACATAAAACAGAAGTTTGTTGGAAAGCATATGTGGTTATATATGTTGGAGTTGTCATGATGCACGTGTAATAGAACCAAACTGCATTAAGCAAAGCTGTATCCAAAGTTTGCCATTACCACATTTTTGTGTGTTGTGGCTGATCTCTAAGACTCAGTGTTAAGTAAGCAGCAAAAGGGAGGAAAGTAGAAGTGGATTATATCCTGATGAATCGGGAGTGGATATGCTGCTTTGATCATAAATAATGTAGATGAATAGTTGTCAACATCTCTGTAGAATGGCTATTTCTGACTTTGAGATTTCATTTGTATCTGTGGAAGAATATTTTATGAGATCTTGAACATATCTTTGGGCTTAGATTAGTGGTGAAGATGCAATTAATGGCAATACTCACTTTGCAGTGGGGAAAACAGAGTTAGAATACTTGGTACAGTTCAGAAGAGGCAGGATTTTTGAAGTGGCCGTGGCTCTAATTCTTCCTTTTCCTTCCTTTCTGAAAAATATCTCTTTGCTTCATCCTTCCACTCGTCTTACTTCAAAGGTCTCTGCTGTTAGCCAACCTTTCATTGCCCCCCATTGTTGTCTTCTGTTGTTACTAACATAATTTCCTATTGATTAATAGTCTTCTGTCCTCATTGGTTTGTGTTTTTCCATAATACTATTTAGTTTCACATAGTTTTTTTTCCCCTGAATCTGCATATGCTTTCATATACTGTATTAACAGTTTTGTCATCCGTCATATCAAAGCATTTTTTTTCTCTTTTCCCCTTTTCTAAGTAATACTGACTGCAGAGCAGGCCTGCACAACACATGGCCCACAGGCTGCATGCTGTCCTTTAGCATAGCAGCAGCTGCCAAAAGACAGTCAGAGGTGTGGTTCAAAAAACAGTGCACTGCTTTTGGCTTTCCCAGCAGTGAAGAGGCAGGAGCTGGCTGGCTGGGATGCCCCTAATGGTTGGCTGTTTGCTCAGTTGCTCTGTGTGTGCCACTTGATTGGCTGGTGTCACTGTTCCTCTGGCTTTAGTGCTGCCCTTTGACTAACTTGTGGCTTGACCAAAGACGTAGGTGATGCAGAAAGAAGCTTTAATAATGTTATGTTGGGCTGTTAAAAGGGTATTATAGCAGGGTGAGGCAGAGAAGTATCTTGATGTTAAAACTTTTAATGTTGTATTAGAATTGAGCAACTTGGTTGTAAGAGCATAAAACAGTAGAAGGTGCCTTCATCCATGTTGCTTCACAGAAATCTGGTTTTCTTTATTTTGATGGGATAAGATTTATAACTATATGGATGCCACTGGACTGCAGGTTATGTAGAAAGGAAGAATCTAAAGTCCTCAGTAAGTCACTCTAATCAAAATAATAAAGGGGTAACAGTCATCGGTATTAAAATTGGCAACACCAAGCAATGGAGAAGAATTGGTTTTGCTTGCTTTCACCATACAAATGTTGGTGTACTAAGCATTTTTGAGTAGCCGGAGAAGTAGCAACCATAGTCACTTCAAAGCCTTGCAGCTGAATAAACATGAAGACCTTTGTTGCCACTGCTGCATCTGCCAACAGTCGAATAATAAAACTTTCCTTATAGCACAGAAGCTTGTAAATGTCTTCAGTTTTTAACTGTTGAGAACTGAGTGGAACTACAGATGTGCTATTTTAAATACAAAATTATGCAGTTGTTTTCATAATGCTTTCTGAAGAAATCCAGTTGCTTTAGTTTCAGCAGTTGAGTGGGTCGTGCTGTAGATGGTGCCACATGTGCTGTCAAAGACAGGTTTTGAATTGTTTAAAAAGAAAAGCAAAAGATATCACCCTTTGTAGGTTACAAAATCTGACAACTAAACAATGTCACAGCCAAACAAATCAATCTTAATCTTTTGCAGAATGACTTTTTGTACTCCAGTTGACATAATTCTAAAAATTATAAAGAAAAATTCTGAGATATAGTTCCAGTAAAACAGTAGCAAGAGGTAGAGACTGGATTGTGACATACTGCAAAATATTTTGAGATGGTATGCTTTGCACTGTGGAATGACCATGAGGAAAGTCCTTACTTTCTGAGGGTTAAGGCATGTAATATGGAGGCAAAAGGAATAAATATCATCTCTTAGGTATTTTGGAGAAAAAAAAGAAAAACACTCACTTCAACACAAGTCTTACAAGCTATGTAAAATTAGATCTAATTGTCTGTATCAAAGTTTTATTCATGCTTTATCTTGATGAGAATTTTGTAATGCACATTTTAGTGGAGGGAGATGAAAGTAAAACAAACTTGCCTTAAGTGCAGTTATAGTTCTGGGGCTTGGTGAATACTGAAGGGTGGAGGCAAGGTGGTGTGTACCTTTAGAAGGTGGGAATGTTTGTTGTAACACTTCTCTTCTTAGTATACTGCACCAAGGAAGTGGACTGCATGAGGTAAAACGTTGCTGAAAGGTCAAGGGTAGTGATCCTTCCCTTCTGTCCAGCAGTGGTGAAGTCACACCTGGAGTGCTGGGCTTCCCAGTACATGAGAGACATGGTTATACTGAAGAGAGTCCAGTGAAGGGTCACAAAGATGATGCAGGTACTGGAGCATCCCCCCTTTGAGGAAAAGCTAAAACAGGAACAACTTTTTAATTCCTTCAAAGAGAGAGGGCCAGGATGCATGCCAGTCATCATAGGTGAATTTTTGAACCTCAGTAAATCATAGAAATAAGCAAACAGAGAAAAGGAGTTTGTGGAGCTGAGTGTGTCACTTGCTTATGACCAAGTTGTCTTTCTATATTAACTTCCATATGATGAAAGTCATGATGTACTAAAACAGTCTGAAGCTCTCGTGTGTGCTTACCTTCCCTGTCAGGCTTAATATTTAATTTTCTTCCTCTGTTAATGGTTGCTTTTGCCTTTCTGAAGCTTTCATCCCTTGGGCTTGAGGTGCTTACAATCTTCTTGAAATGGAGTTTGTATGAAAAACAGTTCAACATGATTAGAAGAGATTGAGAAGTGTTACTTAAAATCAAAACTGCCTTCTGGAAAACACAAATAACAAACAGCACTTGTGTGGTTTTTTATTTTTTTTTTTTTTCTTTCAAGACCTTTTTGGTAAAAATCAGATACAGGAGTAACCTTCATTAAGACTAAATGCATTTGGGTGTGGTAGAAATCTTAATATTAAAACAGTTCATAAAGCCTTTACTGATTACATGCAGATCTTCTATGAATAATGTTAAGGTAAGAAGCTTGTACATGTATAATAAAAGTGAGTAAAATGAAAAATTCATGAATGTGGTCAAGGTTTCTAGCTATTCAAGGTACAGGTTACAAGCAGTTGTTATGGCAAGAGCTGCCCAAGCTTTGTTTTTCAGAATCCCAGTGCATATAAGATATGTTTGCACCTTGAATGGGAGCTTGACTTTTTCAAAGCACAGTTGATGTTCACAGGTTTGGGCTGCACTGTGCTTTCAGCATCCAGGACGATATGCTCTGTCACAGTCTGCCTTGTGTGCACTGTATGTTCTCAGCGATCATGTCGGCACTGGTTTTCATCATGTCAGGCTCCTATGCACATTGAAAGTCTGTTGGTTGAATGTCTAACTCCTGTACCTGAGGATGGGGAGTATTAATGGAATAAAACTACTTGGTTCCAAGTTTAACCTATGTGCTTAACCAGCTTTGGTACCAGCACAGT
>VYZT01051495.1:0-11823 GCA_013400735.1 Pomatostomus ruficeps | reverse complement strand
CAGCGCCCCTAAATCCGAACCCTCGGGGCATTAAAAAAAACCCCAAAAAAACTGCGAGTCATCTTTGCAGCGCGGCTGCCGGGAAGGCACCGCTGGCTGCTGTGACCCCGCACATCCGCATCATGTGATCCTCGCCAGCCCTTCCCGCGGCTGCCGGCCGCCTTCCCTCTCCATCCTCATCCTCATCCTCATCCTCATCCTCATCCTCATCCTCATCCTCATCCTCATCCTCATCCTCGTCCCCGTCCCCATCCCCATCGCGGAGCCGCGCTAAGCTCGGTCCCCTGCTCGCCCCGCTCCCGTCCCGCCCGGGCCGAGCCGAGCCGAGCCGAGCCTGACCCCGAACGGCGCCAGAGCCCCCCCAGCCCGGCCGTGGCTCCCCCGCCTCACCGAACTCGCAGCACGGGGATCTGTCTCTCCATAGCAGACAGGAGATGGAGCCGCTATTTTGGGGAGGGGGAAGCCCTTTTTGGGTTTTGAGGCGGCTCCCGGCGCTGTTGAATCGCGGCCCCGGGGAGCTGCGAGCAGCCGAGCCGCAGAGCCGGCAGCTTTCTGCTCCTTGGAGTGGGTCACGGGGAAGGAACACGTAGAGCTTGTTTGCCAGCCGCATGATTTGGCTTATTTGCTCTCGGGTAGCAGGTGCTTAATTGTGGCAGAAAGGCTTCCCGGCGGCTTTCCGGGCGGCCAAATTCCCGCCTGCCCCTCGCTGGCAGCCAGGAGAAACAAAAGCGCGATTGTCGCCGGAGGGAGAAACGGAGCCCGCGCGGGCCTCCTTCCCGGGAGAAAGGGGTTCCCGGGAGAAAGGGATACCCGGGAGAAAGGGATTCCTGGGAGACAGGGGTGCCCGGGAGAAAGAGGGTCCNCACAGTGCCCATGGAGTGGCACGGCATGGAATGGCTCAGCATGGAATAGCACAGTGCCCATGGAATGGCACAGCATGGCTTGGCACAGCATGGAATGGCACAGCTGCCCATGGAATGGCACAGCTGCCCATGGAATGGCACGGCACAGAATGGAATGGCTTGGAATGGCACAGTGCCCATGGAATGGCACGGCATGGAATGGCACAGCTGCCCATGGAATGGCACAGCATGGCTTGGCACAGCATGGAATGGCACAGCTGCCCATGGAATGGCACAGCTGCCCATGGAATGGCACGGCACAGAATGGAATGGCTTGGAATGGCACAGTGCCCATGGAATGGCACGGCATGGAATGGCACAGCTGCCCATGGAATGGCACAGCATGGCTTGGCACAGCATGGAATGGCACAGCTGCCCATGGAATGGCACAGCTGCCCATGGAATGGCACGGCACAGAATGGAATGGCTTGGAATGGCACAGTGCCCATGGAATGGCACGGCATGGAATGGCACAGCTGCCCATGGAATGGCACAGCATGGCTTGGCACAGCATGGAATGGCACAGCTGCCCATGGAATGGCACAGCTGCCCATGGAATGGCACGGCACAGAATGGAATGGCTTGGAATGGCACAGTGCCCATGGAATGGCACGGCATGGAATGGCACAGCTGCCCATGGAATGGCACAGCATGGCTTGGCACAGCATGGAATGGCACAGCTGCCCATGGAATGGCACGGCACAGAATGGCACAGCATGGAATGGCACAGTGCCCATGGAATGGCACGGCATAGAATGGCACAGCTTGGAATGGCACAGCTGCCCAGCGATATCCCCCCTCTCTCAGCACCGCCATCCCCATCCCTCAGCGCCGCTGTCTCCTCCAGGGCCGGCATTAAAAGGATTTCGCTCCCCACTCGATCTCTCTGATTTAAGCCCCTTGGCTGAACCCATCCCCAAGGAATTCCATCTGTCCCCAAGGAATTCCGTCTGTCCCCAAGGAATTCTGTCTGTCCATCCCCGTGATCACCCTGACTCACAGACAGAGAGCTCCACGCCCACGGCTGAGCTCAGGGGTCACAGCACCTGCACTCCTCTTCACCCCCCAGCATCTCCTCCCTCCGTCTCCCACACCCCGGCCAGGAATGAAGGCGCTCTCGGGACATCCCAGATATCAGCGGACATTGCTCCGGCCCCAGTAAAATTTACGACTCTTCGGTTTAATGCCAGGGCGTTCCCACCCCTGCCGGGCGCTGCCAGGACCCTGCCCAGCCTCGCTAGGGGCAGGATTCAGTGATCCAAATCCAAACCCGTTTTCCTTGAGCTCCTTGGAGCAGCAAATGCTCTGTGAGCGCTGTGGCTTTCCCCAAAAATCCAGCACCGTTCACCTTGTGGGGGGCTGAAAGGCCGGGACAGACCACAGCAGTTCATCCCTCGCTGGAAAAGGCGGATTTGGGATTTGGGATTTTGGGATTTGGGATGGGGAGACAAAAACCAAAAACCCTGGATCACACATTCCCAAATCCCCCAGCATCAGGACCCGGCCTTTGCCTCGCTCTGCCCTGAGCCCTGTCGGGCATTTTCCGCCTCATCCGTGGGGAACGGAGACGCTCCGGTGGCGGGGCTGGGACGGGAGCAAAAAGAGCAAAGTCCCCGAGGAGAAGCACCGGGAGCAGCAGGGGCAGCGGGAGGTACTCACAGGCTGTGGGCCATGGCCGTCATCTTCCCGCCGGGACCGCCCTTCCCTGGCCTTGCCATCGCTTTCTCTTGGCGGGACCTGCGAGGAGAGGGCACAGGGACCATGTGAGAACACCCCAAACACGGATTCACACCCTACAGCCACCCCAAACACGGATCTGCGTCCTAAAACCACCCCAAACACGGACTCACAACCTAAACCACCCCAAACATGGACCCACCCCCAAACGCAGACTGACATCCTAAAGCCACCCCAATACACAGACCCACGTCCTAAACCCACCCCAATCATGGGGTCACATCCTAAAGCCACCCCAAACACAGATCCGCATCCTAAAACCACCCCAAACACAGATCCACCCCCAAACACGGACCCACACCCTAAACCCACCCCAAACACGGATCCACATCCTAAAGCCACCCCAATACACAGACCCACGTCCTAAACCCACCCCAATCATGGGGTCACATCCTAAAGCGACCCCAAACATGGACCCACCCCCAAACACGGACCCACACCCTAAACCCATCCCAAACACAGACTCACAACCTAAACCTACCCCAAACATGGACCCACACCCTAAAAGCCACCACAAACATTGACCCACATCCTAAGGCCACCCCAACCACAGACCCACGTCCTAAAGCCACCCCAAACACGGACTCGTGTCCTAAAGCCACCCCAAACATGGACTCGTGTCCTAAAGCCACCCCTGCCCGTGCTCGGTGTCACTCCCCGGCCCTGGGGACAGGAGGGCTTTGGGAGGGCGAGTCCTGGGCTGGCCAAGCAGGGTCCCGGTGTGGGAACAGAGCTGTCCCCACGTCTCGCTGCCATCTCTGCCCTCCTCGTGCCACCCTACAAAGCACCCAAATAAACCCTCCAAAGCACCTGAATGAAACCCCACAAAACACCCGAAAGAAACCCTACAAAGCACCTGAAAGAAATCCTACAAAACACCTGAAATAAACCCCACAAAACACCCGAAATAAACCCTCCAAAGCACCTGAAATAAACCCTACAAAACACCCAAATGAAACCCTACAAAGCACCCGAGAGAAACCCTACAAAGCCCCCGGGGTCACATCCTAAAGCGACCCCAAACATGGACCCACCCCCAAACGAAATAAACCCTCCAAAGCACCTGAAATAAACCCTACAAAACAACTGAGATAAACCCTACAAAGCACCTAAAAGAAACTCTACAAAACACCCGAAATAACCCTACAAAGCACCTGAAAGAAACCCCACAAAGCACCCAGAACAAACCCTACAAACCACCTGAAATAATTCAGCCCACGGGGCACACACAGACGCGTCCCCGGCGCTGAGGGTCCCACAATCCCTCCCCTCCGCCCCAGCGAGATCTCCCAACTCCCAGCGCCCCTCCGAGCCCCTCACCCTCGGGCTAGGAGCCTTCCCCGCGGATCTGAGCCCCCCGGGCCGGGCCTGGCTCACGGAGTGACCAGCGGGCCACCGGGTCCCCTGGCATGGTGGCTTTGGCCAGGGCTCCGGAGCGAGGCAGGGCACAGCTCCGTCCCTCCTTGTCCCTCCTTCGTCATCACCGGATCAGCCGAGCCTGCTCACGTCAGGCCGGAGCAGAGTCCAGCCTGGGATCCGCTCCTGGCAAACCCAGCGCAGTCCTGGCTCCTGGTGATGCCTCCAGATCGAGCTTTGATATTTCCCAGCCCCTGCCCTGCTTTAGTGTGTGACTCTCCCACTCCCCACGGGCTGGGAGCTCCTGTTCTCCCATCCTGCTCAGACACAACAAATCCTCTCCAGGCTGCACTCAAGGACACCTCGTTGGCCCAGGCCCCCAAAGATGGAAACCAAACCTCTCCAAGGGGGGACAGACTTGGGCTCAATTCCATCATCCCCTGCAATTGGCACTGGAGAATGAACCCTGAGCTGGGAATGGATCCAAACTGATCCAAGTGCAGCAAACTCGTGCCCCGGGCTCCAGCTTGGCTGTGGCCTCTCCCGGAGAGGCTCTGCCTGCCCGAGGTGTCCCTGTTGAAGGCCCTGCAATAAATCCCCAGTTTATTCTCTCAATCCTGCAATAAATCCCCATTTTATTCTCTTAATTTTATCTGGCCTCTGTTCTAGGGAGCCTGGGATAAGGCATCACTGGCAGGGAGCGCGTTCCAGGCTGGATCCTCCCATGGATTCACCAGGAAGGGCAGGAAGGGTCACCCCTCTGCTCTGCTGCACTGAAAATCCCAAATCCTGCAGATT
The DNA here is from genome assembly GCA_013400735.1 of Pomatostomus ruficeps. Taxonomy (NCBI): domain Eukaryota; kingdom Metazoa; phylum Chordata; class Aves; order Passeriformes; family Timaliidae; genus Pomatostomus; species Pomatostomus ruficeps. Next base: position 7,030 of record VYZT01051495.1, on the reverse strand, counting down.
TCCATCCTGGGTGAGGCTACGAGGGGTCTCCTGGCTGCCCCAAGCACCCCATGGACCCCCAGCCCCCTCAGCAGCTGGGGAGGGAGGCGACAGCTCCGAAAAAATCAGGATTTACAGGCCCGACTGGAGCCAGGGGAAATCTTCAACCAGAAGTTTGCAAAAATGGCAAAACTCATCCTAGGTGGGGGAGCAGAGGGGACAAAAGGACCCGTGGGGATGTGACACCATGCGGGCGGGGAGCAGAGACAGGAAACAGCTGAAAGGTCTAAAACAAGCGAAAAAAGAGAACATTTTTGCACCTTCCATCCCCTGCCCTGCCAAAGCCGGGAGTTTTGGGGGGGCTCTGGAAATTCCCAGTGTGCAGGAATTCTCTGCCCCAGCTGGATCCCATCTCCCAGCCCCGGAATCGGCCACCTGACACCCGCCGGTGCCAGCTCGGCCTGCCATCGATACGGCTGCGGAGCGCCGCGGATTCAGCTCAGTTATAAATATTTAAACCCAGCAGGAGCGGTTCACTCCTGCACAACGCAGCCCCTCGCACAAACTCAGTGGAGATAATGAACATTTGGGGCTCTCCAGACGGATCTTTCGCCGCTGAAATCCAGATCAGGGCGAAAATCAAGGTCTTGATCCGTCCGTGCGGGATTTCTGCACCCTCCGGCTGGGATTTGTGGGATTCACGGCGCTGACGGTGCAGAAAGCGCTGCCGGGATGGAACCACAGCCTCCAGCTGCTCGTTCCCCACACCCCGGGCGGGTTTTGGGGGGCACGGGTGGCCCCACACCCCGAACGGGTTTTGGGGGGCACAGGCAGTCCCGCACCCCGGGCAGGTTTTGGGGGCACGGGCTGCCCCAGAGCCCGGGTGGGTTTTGGGGGACAGGGGCGGCCCCACACCCCAAACGGGTTTTGGGGTGCACGGGTGGCCCTACACCCTGGGAAGGTTTTGGGGGGCACAGCCGGCCCCATACCCCAGGCAGGTTTTGGGGCACACAGGAGGCCCCACACCCCGGGTGGGTTTTAGGGTGCACGGGCAGCCCCACACCCCGGGCGGGTTTTGGGGGACAGGGGTGGGTTTTGGGGTGCACGGGTGGCCCCACACCCCGGGCGGGTTTTGGGGGCCCCGCACCCCGGGCAGGGCCGCAGCTGCAGCCTGGAGCGCTGTCAGGCTCCCGCCGGCTGCTCCAGGCAGGATTCACAGTTTCGTGCAGCATTAAGAGCTGCCGACGCCTCGTGAAAAAGCTGCGAAAAGCTTCTATTTTGGGCAAAAGTTCCTCTCCTAACGGTGCATCCTGTGGCTGCTCTGTTTCCCTCTTTTTCTCCTGGTTTCTCCTGCTACGGGAGAGCAGGGCAAAAAATAGGCGGAGAATGTTGCCAACCAGCCTGGGCTCTTCGTCAAACAGGAAAATAACCCCCGAGCCACCCCCAGCCGAGGAATTCACTCTCCTGTCGCACCTGGGTGGGGGTCTGGGGACAGAAGGGAAAAGTGGGACCCTCCTGGGACTTGTTCCTGCAGCCAGCACCCGGCTCGGAGCATGGAAGGGCTTTTGGGGGGCTGGATATTTTCTAATGGGGGAAAAATCCTGGCTTTGCTCAGTTTAGACCTTTCTTTCTAATGTCAGCTCGTTCCCGGACTCTCCATCCCATTCCGCTCCCCACCGGTGTGGTGGCACCCACTGTGCCATCGTCTCCCTTTGCCCCCACTGTTCCCCCATTTAAAAAAAATGGATTTTAAAACATCAAAGAACCGGGAATCGGTCTCCAAGCAACTGTCTCCAAGTAGGGAGGGAGAGCGGAGAGGAAGAAGCAGCAGCACTGAGTGGGGAGAAACTTCTGGGGGTCCCAGCGGGGAGAAGGGAAAGAGGGACACGGCGGGTGACAGCCACCAGCAACCAGCCCTGGGGTGACAGCCACCAGCAGGCAGCCCTGGCAGCGGGCAGGAGCCTCGGGGCAGGCGGATCTCCCTCTTGGCTCATCACAGAGCCCGGCCGCGAGTCCTGGCCCGCGGGGGNGGGGAGCGGCCGCGCCTCTGTCCTGGCTCTGGAGCAGCTCCCGGTTCCTGGAGCCGCTTCCCGGCCCGAGCTCTCCCGGGGCCGCTTCCCAGCCCGTCCCGGGGCCGCTTCCCGGCCCGAGCTCTCCCGGGGCCGCTTCTCAGCCCCAGCGCTCCCCGGTCCCGGGGCCGCTTCCCAGCCCCAGCGCTGCTGGAGCCGCTTCCCAGCCCGAGCGCTCCCCGGTCCCGGGACCGCTTCTCAATCCGAGTGTTCCCGGAGCCGCTTTCCAGCCCCAGGGCTCCCGGAGCCACTTCCCAGCCCGAGCGCTCCCCGGTCCCGGAGCCGCTTCCCAGCCCGAGCGCTCCCGGGCAGAGGCGCCGCCGCTCCCCCCGCCCCGCAGGGGACAGGCTGGAGGTGACACCGGCCACTCGGTGGCCGCAGGGACGTGCTGGTGCCCGCCCCGAGCCATTCCCAGCCCTGCCCGCGCAGCCAACAGCGCCCGGGGAGACTGGCGGGGTTTGTCCCGTGGGAGAGCGGCGTGGAATTCCCTGCTGGAAAACGCTTTGTGCCCACATCGCGGTGTCTCCTCCCGCGTGGCTCTGCCTGTGCTCTCTGCTTGGTGAACCCTGAGGGCCACCAGGGCACCCCAGGGGTCCCACACCCCGATTCGCGACAGCTCCAAGGGGCCGTGAGGGAGCGAGGAGCTGTGAGTGCATCACCCAGGGCCCTGGAAGAGCCTCGGGGGCACTCGGAGCTGCTCCTGGGACAGGACCCAATCCCCCATTTCCCACCCCTCAAAGTCTTTGCATCCCGCACAACTTCCCCAAACCCTCACCCTCTCCGTGCCCCATCGCGGCTCCCTGGCAAATCCCTGGGAAAATGTGGAATAATTCGCTGCTGTGGTTACCTGAGCGCAGCGGCCCCGCTCTGACCCGCGGCTCTTCCCTCTCCGCTCCCGCAGCCGCCTTTCCTTTCCAGGTGCAAACTGGCCCGGACAGGCCGGACTCATTTTTATACGCTCGCCCATGTGATCCAAACAAATGCCCTAGGGATGAGTTTTTGCACTGACACAACCAAAGGGGCCGGGACTACAAAACCTGTTGGACCACAATCCCGGCTCAACCGACAGGAATTTTCCACTCGGAGCCGTTCAGGCTGGCTCTGGGTGCGCCCGGCATGCGCCGGGGCCCGCGTCTCCCTGCTCCCCCAAAAAAATCTCATTTAAATCCCATTTCCTCGCGTTTCCCAAGTTTTTCAGACTCGTTCCTAAACGCTTCTTCTGCTGCAGCTGGAGAACACAAACCACGGGATGGCTGCACCGTGGAGGAAGGGGTGGATGGGGAGTGTGAGGGAATATGTTTGAGGCGCTGATTGCATCTAAATTCTGCAAATCTTTTATTATTTTTCGCGCGATTTGCGGAAAAACAAAAACCAAAACAAACAACTAAACAAAAACACAGCAGAAGACGCCAAGCAGGGTGAGAAATGGGGGGAATCCTTTGCTTCTGGAAAAGGAAACTCCCTGCAGCCCGGAGGCCTGGATTCCCACACTGGAAGGTGATTTAGGAGCTGCCCGGCCCAAGGGTCCCACCCTGGGATGCTCCTCAGGGATCCCGGGAAGGAAGGCGGGTGCCAGGTGAGTCCGAGTGCCCAGAAGTGCCCGGGATGGGAACGGGAAGGAGAGGGGGAGCTCTGGAGCCGTGAGTCAGTGGGAACCGAGGCACCGGGAATGGCCACGGGCCACGGAAAGGAGCCACGGGCGTGAGTCAGTGGGATCGCCGGTGACTCCGTGGGAAAGGAGGGAGGCGATGGGATAATGGGCAGTGAGATGGGATAATGAGCAGGGTGATGGGATTATGGGAAGTGTGGTGGGATTATGGGCAGCGTTGTGGGATCATGGGCAGTGGGATTGGATAATGGGCAGCATGGTGGGATAATGGGAAGCACAATGGGATCATGGGCAGTGGGATCATGGGCAGAGGGATGGCATAATGCACAGCACGGTGGGATCATGGGCAGTGCAGTGGGATCATGGGAAGCACAATGGGATCACGGGCAGCAGGATGGGGTCATGGGCAGTGGGATCATGAGCAGTGAGATGGAATCATGGGCAGCACAGTGGGATGGGATCATGGGCAGTGTGATGGGATCATGGGCAGGGTGGTGGGATCAGAGGCAGCACAGTGGGATCATGGGCAATGGGATCATGGGCAGTGGGATGCGATCATGGACAGCAGGGTGGGATGATGGACAGCAGGGTGGGATCATGGGCAGCACAGTGGGATCATGGGCATTGGGATGGGATCATGGACAGCGGGATGGGATCATGGACAGCAGGGTGAGATGATGGGCATTGGGATGGGATGATGGACAGCACAGTGGGATCATGGGCAATGGGATCATGGGCAGCACAGTGGGATCATGGGCAGCACAGTGGGATCATGGGCAGCAGGATGGGATGATGGACAGCACAGTGGGATCATGGGCAATGGGATCATGGACAGCGGGATGGGATCATGGACAGCACAGTGGGATCATGGGCAGCACAGTGGGATCATGGGCAGCACAGTGGGATGGGATCATGGGCACCGCGAGTCCGGAGAGGCCCCGCTCCTCTCGGGCTGCTCCCCTTGGAGCTCCGCCGGCTGCAGGTGCCCCTGGAGCCAGTCCCGCTGGAGCTGGTCCCGCTGGAGCCGGTCCCGCCGGAGCCGATAAGAGCAGAAACACGAACACGAACGTGCTGCTCGGCACACACGGGGCCGGCCCCGCGCCAGCCTCGGCTCCCCTCGGAGGTGCCCCGGGCACGGAGCGGGGCTGGCACCGGGGCTGGCTCGCACCGCCGGGGTGTTCTGTGCTCCTGCGGGCACAGCTGAGAGCCCCGGCCGGGCTCAGGAGGGGAACTCGGGGGGATTTTTATGCCCGATTTGGTGGCAGGTCCTCACCAGGCGCCTGTTTGGGGTCACGGAGCCAGGGCAGAGGGCAGCGTTCCCCGCCCGGCTGCTTTGCCCTGTCCGTCTCGGAGCATCTGCGAATGGTCCGAATCTCGCCCAAATTGCTCCTGGCGGCTGCAGGGATCACCCTGGGGGCATCTCAGCCCTCTCTGGCTCCGGGCTCAGCCCTTCCGAGGCGCTGGGGCTCTGCCAGAAGCGGCTGTGCTGCCCTGGGACCGGGGGTGCTGGTGCTGGAGAGAGGGGGAGGAGGAAAAGGGGGGCCTGGCTGGCCGTGGTGGGGGTGCCGGGCTGTTTTCTGTCACTTTGTAAAGAAAAAAAAACCACTTTGGGGTGTTTTTGGGGGTGTAAAGGTGGGGGATTTGTGACCCTGCTGGTGTAAGGAACTGTAAACCGGAAAAATCTTGGGGTCCCCTTCAGAGTCAGGGTGCCAAGGGGCTGGGAATAAACACCCGGGCATGGAGAGAAGCTGGAAAATGTTCTGGAAAAGACGCCCGTGCTGAATTCCCTCAAACATGGGGAGTGCCCTCACCTCCTTCCAGTCCCCGAAGTGGTTTTGGGGGACGGTGGGGCCGTCATGGGGGCTCGGGGCTTCCCTGTGAGCTCGTTAAACCTCCACCAGCCCCGCTGCAAACCAGTTAAACCCACTTAGGGAAGGGTTAAGCCAGTTCAGAGCGATTTGGGAGTCTCTGGATGCAAAGGTTAATCTGGTATAAGTGCAGCCACAGCGGGGATTTGAAGCAATTTAACTCTTCCGGCTCCAGGAGGATTTAGGGAAGGGTCCAGCCTGCGCTGCCGCTCATCCCCGGCTGCGGAGAGCCTCGGGAAGAGGGAGGGAATAAACCCGAGGCTGAAGGGAAGAGGCTCTCGCAGGCTGAATGTGAAACGCTGCTATTTTTAGCCCATCCCTGCCCAGCCGGCCTGGATTCCACGCGGGTCCCGGCGGTGCCCAGCGGGGTGGGCAGTGAAACCCTCCCAGGCCATCCTGGCTCGCGTGGGACCGGGCTGAGCCCGGCCTGAGTCAGAGCAGAGGATGCTCCTTCCTCATTATCCCAGCTCCTCATTATCCCGCCGCCCCAGGGCTTTCCCACGAGCCTCATCCCGGCGGCCCGTGGGACCGGCGAGAGGTGTTTGTTTATTTTTTTCTGTCATCCCCGCAGGGCTGTAATCACAATTAGAGCGTCCACGCGAGGCACGGGGCAGGGATTCATCTCCTTGCCGAGGCCGCAGAGCCCGGGAGAGTGGGAGGGGAAGAGGGAAAAGGTGGAAACGCTTCCACAGCCCGATGCCTGTGCCCACGCGGCATCCCCGGGGAGCACGGGCGGGTTGGCCGAGGTCACACCTGAGCGTTTCTCAACCCTTCCCCTCCACGCTGCTGTCGCGTGTCGGACTCGCAGCAACTCCCGGTGGCTTTTCCCGTCTCCAGTGCCAGGAATTTAAAGAGGCACCCAGCAGCTCCCCGGTGGGGCTCGAAAGGAGGGATGGGAAGGGGATGGAAGCACCTGGAGAGGAGCCGGGAGCTGCCAGGCTGCGGAGCTGCCGGAGGAGCAGCAGCGGCTCCCGCACCGCGCTGCGCCTGCCTTGTGACTGCGAAATGAATGTGCTTAATATAGGCCGGGTGAAAACACTCTGCCCGAAATAGAAACCCTTCCCCGGATGGCGGCTCCGGCAGCAGCAGTCACAAGGTACCTGCGGCGGCAGCGAGGGCCCGGCCAGGTGTGGCTGTGCCGCGCTGCACATCCCGCGCTGCCACCAAGGTCACCTCCCCCGCGCTGCCACCAAGGGCACGTCCCCCGGGCTGCACATCCCGCTGTCCCCAAGGTCACCTTCCCCGGGCTGCCACCAAGGTCACCTCCCCCGCGCTGCCACCAAGGGCACGTCCCCCGGGCTGCACATCCCGCTGTCCCCAAGGTCACCTTCCCCGGGCTGCCACCAAGGTCACCTCCTCCCGGCTGCGGCCTCGCTGCCCCTCCCCACACGGGCCGGGTGCTGCTCTGCCAGGGGGCTCATGGATGGGCTGGGACCCCCGGGATTGGTGTGGGATGAGGATTGGGGGTGGGTGGGCACAGCCCCAAATCCTCTGATCCCACAGGG